>JADBJO010026381.1:0-2500 GCA_016801955.1 Conus betulinus | reverse complement strand
TTCCTCCTTCGTGTCCGCTTGAGAGAGAGAGAGAGAGAGAGAGAGAGAGAGAGAGAGGGGGGGGGGGGGAGGGGGGGGAGAAGGGAGAGAGAGAGAGTCTATTTGAAAAGGTGGAGAGAGAGAGAGAGAGAGAGAGAGAGAGAGAGAGAGAGAGAGAGAGAGAGAGAGAGAGAGATTCCAACATTAAAAAAGAGAGGCAATCCATTTGAGAGAGAGAGAGAGAGAGAGAGAGAGAGAGAGAGAGAGAGAGACAGACAGACAGACAGACAGACAGACATACAGAGCGAGAGACACAGAGAGATAGAGATGGGGGAAGGGGAAGGGGGGGGGGGGGGGGGCTCAAGTGAATCACATGACAGTCGGCCACGTTTCGGTCTGACAACATGCCTCGTGAGAGATCCTCCCAAATTCCAGTGTCCAGGCCGGTCACACAGCTGGTGCTGACCGAGTGAGCGCATCAAATGTTCCTTGACAACAACTGCTTGCACCGCGTCCTGAACTGTTTGGCTATCAAACAGTACAGGTAGAAGTTGATGGCAGAGTTGGTGTACCACAGCAGCTGGGTCACCGCATGGACCAGTTTCAGCTGGGCTAAGGAGTGTACATCACTCCCGACTTCAGTAAACGTCGGCAAGAGGTATGGAATGACCACAGGCAGTGTCAGACACACAAAAGTCACCGACAAGCAAATCAGTTTGAACGTCAAGGTCTTCGTAACAAAGGTGCGTCTTTGAATCGACGCGTTGCTGGTACGTAGGCTCCGTGACGCATGCTCGTTCAGACGAAGCGTGGACTGATACAAGGAGCAGGCCAGCCTCGTGTTGGTGACGACCAGGACAGCAGACGGCAGCACCGAGGTCATGGCCATGTCCATCCAAGGGAAGACATAGTTACCGTAAATGTATAGCCCCTTGTTGTCGGCCGCATAATCGCAAGTCATTTTCGACGTCGCGGGGTCTGGAAACACGGACGCAGCTACGAGAAAGTGCACGTTGTAAACCATCAGTGCGACGACGATGAGCGTCACGACGATCTGAAATGAGACAGGAGGCTTTCCTAGGGTCAGCGAGTATGCTGTTTCATGAACGTTATTCCATAATCGTTAGTTTTTTTTTATGATAATTATTTCTGGGATTCTGTTTTTACTATTTTTCCACGTTATCTATACCCCTCCTCCTTGTTCTTCTTCTTCCTCCCCTCCTCCTCCTTCTTCTCTTCTTTCCTCCTCTTCTTCTTATTGCTACTATAACTGTATTGTTGCAGCTCTCCTCTAATTTGTCTCCCTCCTCAGTTTCTGTTAGCATCGTTATTACTACCACAATTACTGTTATCAATAGTGTTCTTACTATTTTATGATTTTACTACCGGTAGGAGTAGTAGTAGTAGTAGTAATTGTAGTAGTAGTAGTAATAGTAGTAGTAGTAGTAGCAGAAGTGGTGGTGGTGGTAGTGGTAATGGTAGTTGTAGTAGTAGTAGTAGCAGTAGTAGTAGTAGTAGTGGTGTGGTGGTGGTGGTGGTGGTAGTAGTGTAGTTGTAGTAGTGGTATCAGCAGTAGTAGTGGCAGTAGTGGCGGCAGTAGAAGTATTTTTTTTTTTTCTTTTTATGACATTCAGTCACAATAAAAGCAGCTCTTTTTCCCGGGTTTTATCATCATCATCATCATCATTGTTTTAAACTCGTGTTGTCTCCCCTTCAGCTTCGGTTTCATCCCTTAGTCTTTTGCACCCAGTTTGACGAGGGAAGTGACTGTCGGTTGGTCCTTCGTTTTCGTTGTCTTGAATGTTATTTCTCCTGCCTGATGAAGACCAAGCAGGTTGAAACGTGTTGTGTTTGTTTTATAATTTGTTCAGTCTCTCGTTTGGAGGCTCAGTAATTCTGCCTTCGCTCTTGTTTCAATTTCCGCCTACAGTCACCTCGCATAGAAATGATCAATAACATTTAGTGCATGCACGACTTCTAACTCATTATGACTGCAGAGGAAATGAATGTCTTTTGGACTTTTACGGCCGTTGAACACAACGACTTTAGTGTCACTCTCACTGCAATCCAGTTTCCGTTGGTCATATTAGTGTTGAGAAGCGTCCCATGCTTTCTGCAAACTTTCTCTTAAGTCAGACAAGTCTGTACCGTCGGCGTAAAGAAAACGAGTGATTCAAGAACTGAAATCCATACCAAAGGAGCTTTCTGCACTATGTAAAGGAGAGTGCGCGCACACACAAACACACACACACACACGCACACACACACACACACACACACATCCACGCACTCACGCACGCACGCATGCACGCACGCACGCACGCACGCACACACACACACACACACACACACACACACACACCACAAACCCACATGCACGAACGCAAACACACACACAGCGCTGGTCGTGCATGAAGTGATCACACAGAAATGATCACAATATTCATTAATGAATTCCCTCTGAATGTGTGTGAGTTTGGAGGGTGGAAGGAAAGAAAGGGCGAAGAGGTTGGGGAAGGGG
>JADBJO010026380.1:12500-22596 GCA_016801955.1 Conus betulinus | reverse complement strand
GAGAAAACTTTTCCCCCCCTAAGTACCTCAGGCCGAGTGATATTTTCACTATTCGGGATTACAACTTACGTTATGTTACACATACAAAAGAAATGTAATGTTTCCTTTAAATCGCACCTGATATGTTGAGACAAGTCACATCAGCCACAGATAGTTTATTAAATAAGCACCACTTCCCTTCATTATATATAAGTTAAAGAGAGAAGTGTCTAAAACCACCCCAAATCAAAATCGTATCCATTTGGGGAATTATATTGTTACATGCAAATGCAACCCCCACAACACAAAACTACCAAACACTTACAAACCACTTTCTTCAAATCATATGCTGACAGTTTATTTATGTTATGATGGGCACTGGCATAGATGCTTTAGGCAATGGTCATTTGAAAAAAAAGATGTAATGGTCATTTGCATATTTCCTCCTTTCGTCTGTGTGTGTGTGCATATTCCTGTTGACATAACCCCTGTCACCATTGTTGCACTTTCCTTAGCAATATTTCTGATGATTATTACAAAGCTCAACAGACACTTTTTATTCTTAGCCTGACTGGGCAAATCATTGGAAAAAAAATGACTTGGTCTAGATTGCTTTCCAGTTTCGTATTTCACCAGTGTACTTTTAATAGAGTTACACACACACACACACACACACACACACACACACACACACACACACACATCCTGCACTCACCCTGGAGTGTGGAGAGAGGAGGTGGGCAGGGGGGTGGAAGAAGGGAGGTCACCGGCAGCCCCCACCTCAATCGTAGCACTCCCCCTTCCCTGCTGCAGGTGACCTGCACACAGATACACTGATGTACACATACACACTGGTTTGCATACACACACACTGGTTTGCATACACACACACACACACACTGGTTTGCATATACACACACACTGGTTTGCATATATACACACACACATGCACTGGTTTGCATATACACACACACTGGTTTGCACATACACATACACTGGTTTGCATATACACACACTGGGCTGCACTCACATACACTGGTCTACACTCACATACACTAGTCTACACTCACATACACTGGTCTACACAAACCTACACAAACTTACAGTGACCTACACCAACATACAGTGATCTACAACAGCATACAGTGATCTACACCAACAGACAGTGATCTACACCAACAGACAGTGATCTACACCAACAGACAGTGATCTACACCAACAGACAGTGATCTACACCACATACAGTGATCTACACCAGCATACAGTGATCTACACCAACATACAGTCATTTACACCAACGGACAGTGATCTACACCAACAGACAGTGATGTACACCAACATACAGTGATGTACACCAACAGACAGTGATCTACACCAACAGACAGTGATCTACACCAACAGACAGTGATCTACACCAACAGACATTAAATGCTGCCAGTGGACTCATGTGATGACCAAGCCTAACAACTGATTCTCAACGTTCTCCAAGCCTGAAAGTACTCATAAGCAGGGGGGTGGGGGTGTTGAAGGAGGACTGCTTTCATCTTCTAAAGTTCATATGAGAGGGGGAATGGATGGGAAGGGGGTGTGGGGACCACATGGTGATCTTGCTGTTACAAAAGATGCGGAGGAAGATGTGGCAGTGTGGTATTTTGGAAGAAAAGGTTAGTCTGGCCACTGACATGGCAACACATTACACACAGCATGCACCCTGCATGAGAAATTGAAAGAATGAAGCAGTATGGAAATGGAATGAACGATACTGACTGGTTGACATGGGAAATGACTGAATGAAGCACCGGCAGGCAGCTCTTCAGTTGGCACTACACAGGTAGGCAGCCTGTTGTGTACACAAGAGTGTGGATTGTCAGTGCCTAGAACCTTTGGCAAGGCGCTATATACTGACCGGACAAAAAGACATGTTTCCACCCTGAGATGTGACAGGATAAAACTAGCTGTCTGCACAGTTTCTCTTCTTTGGCCAATACCAGCGTGGTGCTCTTACGACTGATCATGTACTTACTGGCATGCACCAAAACTGGAGCGAGCTAAGCAAGCATGGCACAAGACAAAACAGTTTTCTCAAGCTGGAACAGACTATAACAGATCTGTCTGAGCCAGAACACTCTTTTTTTTTTTTTTTTTTTTTTTTTTTTTTTCAACCATCTGGATTTCCAGCCACAGCCTGAGAATTGGCAGACGTACACCCTGATCTACCTTCACATCTACTGGTCTAAATATACATACGCTGAGTTACAGGAACAACTTCGGCATTCCCAACTACAAGCCTTCCATTGTTAACACTCAATCCTGTGTCCAAGTCATGTTGAAGCGCCGCTGATCAGCACTCCAAGTCTGCACCCATGCAATGCCACAGAGATCAATTCTGGTCAGCAGCTATGTGACAGTGCTGTAATTTATTCTGCCTTTCCCAATAATGCATTCTGGTCAGTGCATTTGAGCAACACTCTCAGAAACACACCCACTCACTCTTAACATTATACATTACCCCGAACCACTTCAGAATTCCACTCATGAATCACCTGAAACCGTGTGTCGCAAACGACAAAATTCATGTTACCCCCAACCACTTCAGAACTCCACACGTAATTCACCTGAAACTGTGTGTTGCAAACGACAAAGTTCCAAAGGCCTGAGCAGGAAACAGAGGTCTTCTGTGGCCCAAAACAACAGTTATCCCCCATTCCCAAAGAGAATAGCCTTACTTCCTCTTATTACTTTTTATTTCTGTATTCTTCATTTGAGGTATTTCATCACTTTTGATCAGGAATTTTCTCTTTTTTTCCCTGCATCGCAGCAGATCATGGCAAATCCTAGTTCTGACATCTGCTCGGCCCTGCAAGCTTTCATCATCCAATATGGTGTGAAACTAAACCTGGTTTGATGACGACAGTCTCAGTGAAGAGTCCTGGTACACTTGGTTTGATGATGACAGTCTCAGTGAAGAGTCCTGGTACACTTGGTTTGATGACGACAGTCTCAGTGAAGAGTCCTGGTACACTTGGTTTGATGACGACAGTCTCATGTGAAGAGTCCTGGTACACTTGGTTTGATGACGACAATCTCAGTGAAGGATGTCATCATGATCATCATTCTCACCGAGGTATAGTGTGATAGGACACACTGGTAGGACTGTCAACATGATCACCATTCTCACCGTGTGTAGTGGGACAGGACACAGAGCTGTCATCATGATCATCATTCTCACCGTGGTATAGTGTGATAGAACACACTGGTGTCATAATCATTCTCACCATGGTATAGTGTGATAGAACACACTGATGTTATAATCATTCTCACTGTGGTATAGTGTGATAGAACACACTGATGTCATAATCATTCTCACCGTGGTATAGTGTGTGACAGAACACACTGATGTCTTATCATTCTCACCGTGGTATAGTGTGATAGGACACACTGATGTCTTATTCATTCTCACTGTGGTATAGTGTGATAGGACACACTGCTGTCATAATCATTCTCACCGTGGTATAGTGTGATAGAACACACTGATGTCATAATCATTCTCACCGTGGTATAGTGTGATAGAACACACTAGTGTCTTCATGATCATCATCATTCTCACTGTGGTATAGTGTGATAGGACACACTGCTGTCATCATCATCATCATCATTCTCACTGTGGTATAGTGTGATAGGACACAGTGCTGTCATCATCATCATCATCATCATCATTCTCACTGTGGTATAGTGTGTGATAGGACACACTGCTGTCATCATCTTCATCATTCTCACTGTGGTATAGTGTGATAGGACACACTGCTGTCATCATCTTCATCATTCTCACTGTGGTATAGTGTGATAGGACACAGTGCTGTCATCATCATCATCATTCTCACCGTGGTATAGTGTGACAGAACACACTGCTGTCTTAATGATCATGGTATAGCATGATAGGTCACACTGCTGTCATCATCATCATCACGCTCACCGTGGTATAGTGTGATAGGACACACTGGTCCAGGCGTCCTGTCGATGCACAGAGGGGGAAGGTTCATCCACGTTCTCCGCAAGTCTCTCCTTCCCCTCCTTCTCTCTGTCCTCCAGGGAGGGGGAGTCCCCATCACTGCCATTGTCCTCCGCCATGTCTGCTCCACAGAGATCAGGTCACAGCTCAGTGATCACAGAGATAGGTCACTGCCAGTGATCACAGAGATCAGGTCACAGCTCAGTGATCACAGAGGTCAGGTCACTGCTCAGTGATCACAGAGATCAGGTCACAGCTCAGTGATCACAGAGATCGGTCACTGCTCAGTGATCACAGAGATCAGGTCACAGCTCAGTGATCACAGAGATAGGTCACAGCTCAGTGATCACAGAGATAGGTCACTGCTCAGTGATCACAGAGGTCAGGTCACTGCTCAGTGATCACAGAGGTCAGGTCACTGCTCAGTGACCACAGAGAGATCAGGTCACTGCTCAGTGATCACAGAGGTCAGGTCACTGCTCAGTGATCACAGAGGTCAGGTCACTGCTCAGTGATCACAGAGATCAGGTCACAGCTCAGTGATCACAGAGATCAGGTCACTGCTCAGTGATCACAGAGATAGGTCACTGCTCAGCGATCACAGAGATAGGTCACAGCTCTGTGATCACAGAGATAGGTCACAGCTCAGTGACGACATATATAGGTCACTGCTCAATAATCACACACAAAGTGGAGACAGCTTTCTGGTCCTCTAACACAGGCAGCACATCACTTCAACACCCTCTACAGCACATCACTTCAACACCTCAATCATTGTTCACATCAACCATACACCCTCTACTGACAACAATAACTGTTCACATCACCTTCACACCCTCTACTGACAACAATAACTGTTCACATCACCTTCACACCCTCTACTGACAACAATAACTGTTCACATCACCTATACACCCTCTGCTGACAACAATAACTGTTCACATCACCTTTACACCCTCTGCTGACAACAATAACTGTTCACATCACCTTTACACCCTCTACTGACAACAATACTGTTCACATCACCTTTACACCCTCTACTGACAACAATAACTGTTCACATCACCTTCACACCCTCTACTGACAACAATAACTGTTCACATCACCTTCACACCCTCTACTGACAACAATAACTGTTCACATCACCTATACACCCTCTACTGACAACAATAACTGTTCACATCACCTATACACCCTCTACTGACAACAATAACTGTTCACATCACCTTTACACCCTCTGCTGACAACAAGAATTGTTCACATCACCTATACACCCTCTGCTGACAACAAGAATTGTTCACATCACCTATACACCCTCTACTGACAACAATAACTGTTCACATCACCTATACACCCTCTACTGACAACAATAACTGTTCACATCCCTTTACACCCTCTGCTGACAACAAGAATTGTTCAGGCGGAGCCTGCGTGAGTGAGGCATTCACTTCTGGATGACGTCACCCACATCCGTTGAATGACAGCTCCCATAAATTTGCTGATGCCGATGAATTCAGTACGACCTTACCAGGGCACTACATTGCTCATTCCATGGTCAAGACCAGAGATAGGATTCTTATAAAGTGAAAAAGGAGGGGGAAAAAAGTGGCGGGGGCCTGGGGGCCGCTGAGGTCCCGGTGGGGTCCAGGGGCAAGGCCCCTAGTGGGGGACAGGGGGCAAAGCCCCCTGAAGCTGAAGATTTTTAAAAATTTAACCTGCAAAAATCAGCATCTGAGACACCAAAGTATTTAAAAGTATGAATAACTTTGAACCTACAAAAAAATGACTGTTTCTCACCTTAGCTATTGATGTCTGTCAGGAAATCATGAAGACCACTGACACAGGACTGGTGATTTTCCCCGGTTGCTAATAGTCACACAATTTTCGAACAGTTGCAAGTCAGTTTCTCATTGCTGTCCTTCACATCACCACATTTTAGCTAGCAGTTTAGTTTCTAATAGTAATAGCCGTCCTTCAAAATACTGTAAAAAAAAAAAAAAAGTTTACCTGAACACAATCAAATAATTTCTTATACTTGTCCTTCAAAATACCATAACAGTCTGAAGTACTATCACAAACAGTCAATGAACAGAACGGGAGACCATGATTCAGATGAATGACGAACATGAATTTCAACCTTTCAAAAAACAGTTTGGATCTAGCTGAAGAATGTCAAAAGAGCTGATGATACAACAAATGTGTACTGCAGCCTGAAGCAAAAGAAAAAAAAAAAAAAGAAAGAAAAAAGTAAGGTGAAAGTCACCAACCATAAACTAAACTATTTTAGACTCTTGATTTCTTCGCTGGTCTTGTGTAACTGTCAGAGGCAGCCTTTCTTTTTTGGATAATTCATTCAGTCTTGCCAACATCATTCTTTTATGGGTCAGCCTGGCTTGTTTTTCTATTTCTGCTGCTCTCTCTCTCTCTGTGGCCTGTTTTCTTGCTAATTTGCTCCTGTCTCTTAAGAGACAGTGATGCTCTCTTCTGTTCTTGCTCTTCCCTCACTTTTTTCTGTTCATCCACATGCGTCTTGTGAGAGCCCCTCATCAGCCTGCAAAGATGATGGTTTACTGGTGTGTACAGTTTTTCTTTTCGAGCAAAGCACTGCACAGCTGATTTGTCACTGCCGTTCAATCCTTACTTGACAGTCTGCACTGCTGACAATGTTGAAATTTTCATTTCGGTTCGATTTTGTTTTTCAGCATGTCTCCCATTTGGCTGAATGATGATTCCACTTTGGGGCCATGGAAACAAGGAGAGCACTTGCCATGCTGTACAGGTGGGAGTACTGGTTTTCACTGTTGACTGCTGCCCACCATTCGGCCACTGCAACATTCTGACCTTCTTTCTCCCAACTTGGCAGGCTTTTCGAGGTACAAAAACTGATCAACTTCAGAGTTGAACTTGTCAGTAAGTTTATCCAGTTTGGCCTGTTTTTCTTCATCATCAGCACAATCCTCCACTTCTTGTTGTGAAAAAGTCAAAACGTTGGAGACCAGACTTGGTAGGCATTTCAGGCCTTTCTGCACTGCACTGTTGTCATGCTCCATGCAGGATCCAGCGCTGACATTGCCTTCAAAACTGGGTAGTTTAAAGGCAGTTTTCTGTTGCAGGTATTTGCCACAAGAGATGAAGGCAGCCTGAGCTGTCTGTAGGAAAGACATACAGAGCTTGCCTTTGGCATGAGATCCACCCAGCTCTCTCTGTGTGAAGGAGCCCACATGCGTGTCTTGAAGCTCCTGTAGACTGTCTGTTGTTTCTAGTGACAGGTGTTCTTGACTGGTCAATTTGTTTGGATTCAGATGCTGAAAAAGCCTCAGGTTTGACGAACATGGCCAAAAATCTTTTGAAGAGTGTCATCTGGTGGTCATGCAGATGAACGCTGCATTCGTCTCTCTGGAAAAGACACACACACTCTTTCATGATAGCCAGGACAGCAGAATAAATGCCTAGAACAAGCTTTGTCCTCACACGATGTGTGAACAATTCATCTGCCATTCTTTGCATTTGCTTGCGACCATCATCAGTGCGATTCTTTGAAGAAGCCTCCGCTTGTACTTGTAAAATTCTCCATCGTCCAACAGCTGATATATCCTTGCAGATGTTGTCCACTATGGGTCTGTAGAGGGCTTTGTCCTCTTTGGACAGAAAGGCAAAGGCATACAGGGTCAGGGGTTTCAACTGCAGCAAGGTCTGTTGTGCAGCGTCTTGACAGGACAGCCACCTGTGAGCCACAAAATTCTGTGGTGTTGAATACCTCATGTCAAGAATGAAGCACATTTCTTTCAGTGTGTCCTGATTTGACGGATGACCAGTGAAACTCGTTGTGCACATCCATGAACAGCCCTTCAGCCCAGTTCTTGAATGGAGCACAGAATTTTTTTCACAGCGTTGTGCACGTGGTGGCACACCTCTCCATCGATGAGGAGATGAGGAGCTTTTTCTCTGATACTCACCTCCAGTCCTTGTTTTGCTCCCCTCATCACAGCACAAGAATCAAGCAGTTCGCTCATGCAATTTCTCCAAGGAATCTCATGATCAGTGAAGAAATGTTGTTCACAGCTTCAAAAACACTGTTTGAGTCCACTCTGATCAGCTGGAGCGATGTCCGATGCTGGGCAGTCAGCTTTTGCTAGCAGGCTCAATGAAGTTGACAAGGATGGTGAGGACTCTGGCAGTGGTGCTACTACTAGTTGCCTCATCAATGTTGAGGGAGAACTTCTGCTCCTTGATGATGTTGAGAGTCCTGGCCTCAAATGATGCAGCTAGACCATGCTTCATCTTGTATGAGGCAGTAGTTCTACAGGTCCATTGAAAGCTGGGCAAGTGCTTCTGGGTCAGCAGCCAGACTCTTGGTTAGGTCGATGATCGCTGGTGCAGCAGAAAAAGACCAACCTTGTTCTGCCATGACAGCCAGTACGGCAGCCTGAAATCAACACAATTTATTTAATACGTATTGTATAGTATACTCTTCAAAAAGTTTACCTTATCTGACTGCCATTTCCTTGAATATTCTGTTGAGTTATGTGCTGAAAAAAAATAGGGAGAAGCTGGTGGGGGGGGGGAGGAGTGATAGGAAGAAAATATATCAATTGTAACAAAGATAGATTCAGAAAGAAAAAAGAAAAATAGAATGGAGAGAGAGAGAGAGAGAGAGAGAGAGAGAGAGAGAGAGAGAGAACATGCAACCTATGTCCTTTCTCTGACTCTACAGTCACAAACACTCTCTCACTCTCTTCAGACACACACACACACACACACACACACACACACACACACCACACTCTCTCTCTCTCTCTCTCTCTCACTCTCTCTCTGACTCTTTCCCTCCAGCTCTCTCTCTTTCTTTCTCTTTCTTTAGAGTTATGTTTTGCATGAACTGCATTTACCTCCTGGTTACTTCTCCTGTCTTCCATTGGTACAACTGGTCTACTTGCTGAAGGCCTTGATTCACTGCATTCAGCACTTCCACCAGACTCTGCAGTCAACACCGGATGCTGAGGTCCTTGGGTCTGGAGCAATAATAAGAAAAAGTTTGTGATGAAATTAAGCACAAGATGCGCATGATATTGTATCATTTTTACATTACGATGAGAAAATAATACTGACACTGACAGGTAATACAATACAGAACGCACACTAGAGTTATTACAACATGTAAGAATACAGGTAGTACTTAATGACCCGAGTCTGGTCATGTTCTTCAGCCAAAACAACTGACCATTTTCCAAAATCCTTTCAGTATCTTTTGATGGTGGATTCTGATTCCTCTACAGAATAATGCAAGAGAGAGTTGACTATGGATCATATTCAAAATGTGCAAAATTGTGAAAGGTTTAACTCATTGTGTGCCCACAAGCAGATATACATACATATCTATCTATATGTATTTTTTTCTTTTCTTTTCTTCAACTTTTTCAACTTGATCCATCTCTATTACAAAAAGGAAAAAAAAGTTCACACTTCTGATACTCCTCAACATTAATAATGTCACTTGCTAGATCTATTCACCAGAGTATAAGTATGCATGTATATCTGCCTGCCTGTCTGTCTGCTTGTTTGTATGAATGTGTATAAACTGATTCTTTTTTCCCATGTATCTATAATAACAGAACAGACAAAAAGATTTTTTGTGACACAGTAGAATAGGTAAAAAACATTCTTCTACTTACAATTATTACTACTATTATTATTTCTGTACTATCGTCTCTTTGTTTACTTATATGTTTGCCTGTCTGTAGAATGTCCAAAACACCCTTGCAATTTGTGTTTTGTTTTGATCTTTCTCACACAAAAAATAGTTTGATGAATGTTAATGCTATCTGTTGTATGCTATTTAAGGCATGAAATATTAACTACATCATTGTCTACACTTTGATGTAATCTGGGTTTTTTTTTAAAAAGAACCTTCATTGCAAAAAAAAAAAGGGTGGGGGGGGGGGGGGGGGGGGGGGGGAGGGGGGCTACAGAATCACCATACCTATCTGGAGATTAACTGTAATATTATTAATATCATTACTTCAACAAAACAAACAGCATTACTCTCCAGAGAGAGAGAGAGAGAGAGAGAGAGAGAGAGAGAGAGAGGAGAGAGAGAGAGAGAAAGAG
>JADBJO010026380.1:0-7500 GCA_016801955.1 Conus betulinus | reverse complement strand
CCCTGTGTGGACAGAGCGTCACAGGAACCTGTCAACCCCTACCCTGTCTCCTGCATTTCCTGTGTGGACAGAGAATCACAGGAACCTGTCAACCCCTACCGTGTCTCCTGCATCCCCTGTGTGGACAGAGCATCACAGGAACCTGTCAACCCCTATACCCTGTCTCCTGCATCTCGTGTGTGGACAGAGCATCACAGGAACCTGTCAACCCCTACCCTGTCCCCTGCATCCACTGTGTGGACAGAGTGTCTGGTGAACCTGTCAACCCCTACCCTGTCTCCTGCATCCCCTGTGTGGGACAGAGCATCACAGGAACCTGTCAACATCTACCCTGTCTCCTGCATCCCCTGTGTGGACAGAGCGTCACAGGAACCTGTCAACCCTTACCCTGTCTCCTGCATCCCCTGTGTGGACAGAGCATCACAGGAACCTGTCAACCCTTACCCTGTCTCTGCATCGCCTGTGTGGACAGATTGTCAAAGGAACCTGTCTACCCCCTACCCTGCAGTCCCACCCCTGATCCCCAGCATCGAATTCTTAACAGTCATCACTATGTGTCTGAATTATTTCTTCTTTTTGTTACCTTTCAGAATGATCTGAATTATTCCTTCTTCTTGCTTATTCGTCTTCATCTGAATGGTTTCTTCTTTTTTTGTTCACGTTTCAGCAATGCGCTGAACATTGCTGTTTTGTCTTTGTAAGTCATACATCACTTGGCATCGCCACTTTGCATTCTAGCTTGCCACACGTGAGTTGCACCGTGTTTTGCAGGGTGATATGAGTGAGTCAGGTTGTGCGCATGTGCGAGCATGCATGCGTGTGTGCGTGTGCATTTGGTGTGTGTGTGTGTGTGTGTGTGTGTGTGTGTGTGTTTGTGTGTGCGTGCGCGTGTGTGTGTGTGTTGTGTGTGTGTGTGTGTTAGTGTGTTAGTGTGTGTGTGTGTGTGTGTGTGTGTGTGTGTGTGTGTGTGTGTGTGTGTGTGCGTGTGCGCGTGTGTGTGTTTGTGTGTGTGTGCGTGTGCAGCCTGTGTGGTTGTAGTGGGGGACATGACAGGGAAGAATTCTGCACAAGAAAAATGAATTACCACTAAAAAGTCCTAGACCATATTCAATTTACAGCTATTTGAATAAAATTTCCTGAAACAAGAGCAAACCCTTTGACCTGGAAAACTGTCTACAATGACAGGGGCATCCTTCTCCTGTCTGCTCATGAGATCAGACCTGAGGATAAGGTTCTGCTCATCAGATCAGACCTGAGGATAAAGTTCTGCTCATCAGATCAGACCTGAGGATAAAGTTCTGCTCATCAGATCAGACCAGAGAATCAAGTTCTGCTCCTCAGATCAGACCTGAGGATAGAGTTCTGCTCATCAGATCAGACCTGAGGATAGAGTTCTGCTCATCAGATCAGACCTGAGGATAAAGCTCTGCTCATCAGATCAGACCTGAGGATAAAGTCAAGGAAGATCATGGACTTGTTGCCCAGTGGTAGACCAGTTCAGCTGCTGACAAACAGCGACAGTGGCGACACATGATGCATGTGCAAGAGAAGTGTCAACACTGTCTGTCTTTTAGTCGCCATGATACAGCAACAAAGAGCCAGTCATCAGGGCTAGAAGAGATAGGACTCCTAGTACACAGCAACAACACATACAGCATCAAAGAGCCAGTCATCAGGGCTAAAAGAGATAGGACTCCAAGTACACAGCAACAACACATACAGCAACAAAGAGCCAGTCATCAGGGCTTAAAGAGATAGGACTCCTAGTACACAGAAACAACACATACAGCATCAAAGAGCCAGTCATCAGGGCTTAAAGAGATAGGACTCCTAGTACACAACAACAACACACACAGCATCAAAGAGCCAGTCACCAGGGCTAAAAAGAGATAGGACTCCTAGTACACAACAACACAGTGTTTGTGGTCCTCGATTTTTTATTACTGAAGGTATAGATCGCTACCCCCCACCCCCCAGCCCAATGAAGCAAGTCTTTCAAAGGAGTCTTTGTTGGACTGCCTGTGCTAATGCCATGCCTGGCAAAAACAATCCACAGACTGGAGGTTCAGACTGGGTGCAAAAAGGTTCCCAGGATCATCGGACCGCCAGTGTCAAGAGAGTGAAATGTCTCATAAAGGGCCTTAAACACTTTAGACAACCTAAAGTAGTTAGAGCCCTTTCTGAGTTTGAACTTTCCCCGACAGCAAAAGGAAGAAAATGTATCCACTAGGACCTTGGAGTATCAACTGAAAGACACAGTCAGCTGAAGTTGCTTTGTAAACAGACCTTGAAGAACAGGAGTCTTAGGCTTGTTCAGATGGTACTGCTGTGGGGCACTGTCTTGATGCTTTGTCAGGCTGGTTGAATGTGTGTGGACGTCATTGTTGTAGCTTCCATAGGATAATTACTGTATGAAAGTAGCTCCTGGAGTCAGCAGGAATTTGTGTTATGTCCATTTGGTGCGAAGCGGTTGTTTGCTAAGCAGTTTGATAGGGATTGTGTGTAAATGCTGGCGTGTGGAAGGATGTAGTGAAAAGGAATTCAGAGTGCATATGAACAAGGTGGTGGAGAACTAACATGGACAAAGGCATGACCCAAAGGGATAGCCTTTGTTTCCATCCCTATATAAATTGAAAGGAGGAAGAAAGAGAGAAGGACATCACGGTAGAGAGAGAAAAGAAAAGAGAGAGACAGCGACAGAGAGAGAGAGAGAGAGAGAGAGAGAGAGAGAGAGAGAGAGAGAGAGAGGGAGAGGAGAGAGTGGAGAGAGCGAGACAGAGTGGAGACAGAGACAGCAAGACAGAGTAGGGTTAGAAGAAACGTGGTCTGGGTGAGAGAAGTGACAGTAAGGTCTTGGGCATAAAAGACAAGCTGAAAAAGAAAAGACTGGGTTTGAAACCCAGAGGATGTGGTGAAAGAGACAAACAAGAAGATTTCTATGTCCAAGTTCCCAGAGATGACCTTGGAGACCCAGTCATGGAACCCGGTGCCAGACAACCAAAGGCGTCACCATCATCCAGTGCTGAAGAAAACTTGAAGTGACTTGTTCCAGAACTGTGGTGTGTTGTGCAAGTGTGTGTGTCTGTGTGTGTCTCTGTGTGTGTGTGGAAACCTGTCCAGGAAAGAAGCCTTTTTAGTATAAACCCGGGATTAGGAAGTATTGATCTCTTATGTTCTGATTATTCCATTTTGTGTAACTGGATTTTTCATGTGTACTTATAAATTTTATGGCATTGAAACTGTACATGTTGTTCTCGGTCATGCTAGGAAAGAAGTGAATGTGTGACATCCCATTTCCAGAAAGAGGTGATTGATTGGTGGATGCATGAGTGCGCATATGCATGTATGAGTGCAGAAAACCTTGGTGTGTTAAACCTGAATAATACATGAACTTAATTCACTTAAAAGATACCATCATGATAATACATCAACTTCATTCACTTAAAAAATACATCACAATTTCCTGTCCTGGACAGTGGGTGACACTCACCCAGAGGGGAATGCAGCCGTACTTCCCCTTTCCCTCCTTCAGCAAAACATCACCCGACCGGTGACCCCTCCTCCCTCTTCCCCCCCGTCTCCCTCCCCGCCATCCTCTCCCCCATTCAGCCTCTTGCGAGCTCTCTCATCAGGAACCAAGGGAACAAACTCCTGCTGAGAGTCCACCGACAGGTAGTCCTTGATCTCTGTGCTCTTTTGCGTGGAGGACATGATGGGCTTGAGGACAGCTCCATGTTTGGACGGCCGAGGCTTTGAAGTGTGACGGCAGCTGTCGCCACGTCGCTTTGGTGACACCAGGGGGGGCTCCGCATCATGGGCGGGGTGGCTGGCGAAGAAGCGCTCGATGACGGCATCCTTGTTGGTGTGGGCGGGAGAGAGGAGGGGGGAGGGGCGTCTTTGGCAGCAAAGACGTCAAAGGGGTTCCGGCTGCTGCATGACATTGGTGAAGAAGTCAGCCGGAGATGCTGCAGGTGTGAGGATGAGGGGTGGGGTGGTTTGCCGGGGGATGGGGGGAGGGGTACCAGGTCCCCTCCTGCAGGGTGATGGGGGTGGGGGGAGACAGATGGGGAGAGGTGGGCAGGGTGGGTGAGTGCTGGAGGTTGCTTGGCTTGGGCTGTCAACAGAGGAGAGTCGTGATAAGGCAAACCTGGTTTTACTTGAATCACTGATGGTGCTGACATGAACTGCTGATGGCAGTGAAGAACCTGCATTGAAATGCTGCTACTATGCTGACACGACCACACTTCCACATCAATCACACACACACACACACACACACACACACACACACACACACACACACACACACACACACATTCACACACACACACACAACACACACACACACACACACACACACACCACACACACACTCACTCACATGCACACACACACACACACACACCACACACACACCACACACACAGCACTTAGGGAAAGTTGGCAAGTGTTGCCTTCCCACAGAGACGAGCAAATGACTTCATGTAGAGCCATGTGAGCGAAATGTCTAAGGCATGCTGAGGGCTGTATATATGGTGATCATACGGCACAAACTGGCTGTTTCGCAGGGGACTTACTACTGATCACATCTGACTGTCTCCACTGAATGCCTTCCCACACATCACACACACTAGTGTACAAGCTTTCCACACTTCCTGTGGGAAATCGTTTCCAGTTCAGATTTCATGTCTGTGTGGAGTACTGTACACACAAAAATAACATTCATGCATTTCTCTCCTCCAGCACCACATTCAAGGAAATGATTTGTCACTCTGAGGGCCAAAAGAAACAAAAGAGCAAGTAAATGAACTGTCATAAACAAAATGTACAAGGTTCTTTTACTTTTTCTTTTTTTCTTAAATCTCTTACATCATGCAAACTAGCAGAGACATGGGTAACATCCATTCACACTCAACTCGACAAGAAAAATCCTTTTTTAATTTATCCCTCAACACCCCCCTGAGCCGTCCATCAACCCCCCATTCCTCCCTCCCCCATCCCCCGCAAACATACAACATACATTTTTTCTTTTTTTTGTTTATCCTCATACATCATATCAACTAGCAGACACATGGGTAACATCCATTCAAACTCTATCAAAAATCTAATACAATTTTTTGTTTTTGTTTTTTTTTTTTTTTTTTTGTTTTTTTTTTTTTTTTTTTGTTTTTTTTTGTTTTTTTTTTTTTTTTTTTTTTTTTTTTTTTTTTTTTTTTTTTTTTTTTTTTTGCTGTCCCAACATCTGCACCACATCTCAGAGGCATTGCACCCACACCACTCATTCTGACACCCCGTCCATAGCCACAGCCCAGTCGGCCCCGCCACAGCCCTGGCACCGGCAATCCACAGGGAGCAGTTCAGTGTCAAGTCGTCCAAGAGGCAACCCACCGGAGGAGACAATGCACTGCTTGCCGAGTCACTTCAGTGGTGTTCAGTGGCGCCTGTTCTGATCTAACATACCAGGACACCACCTACTAAGCCCCCCTACTGACAACAATAATTGCTTAGTCGCGGAGCCAGAGCGAGTGAGCTCTCCTCCGGAGGGCACACACCACGTCCATCCAAAAACAAGCCCCACATGGACTCGCCAATCACCGGTGACCCCGACAGAACCAAACCCAAGACCAGAGACTAAGATGAGGACATCGAAACTGAGGTCACCATGAGAGCAGGGCATGAAGGGCCACAGAATTCAGACTTTTTTTTTTTTTTTTTTGCTGATCGATGAGAATGAGGATGATTAAGTGATGCTACAGATTTCTATTTCGGTCTGAGACTACTACATGCAGGGCTGTACTCTACGCTTCCTTTCATAATATATCCCGGCGTCAACCAGGCCCGAGATATACAGGCACCTGCAGTGTTGGTCAGGAAATTAGAGCAACAACTCTCAGAAACGCATCCATTAAGTGGAGAAATAAAAATTGAACTGTGTGGGTCCCAGTTTCCCACTGAGCCCACAGCAAAACTCAACTCTGGGTAGGAGCCAGTCGGGGCAGAAAGACCCCCACAGACTCTGATGGGATTCAAAATCCATGACCTCCCATCTGGAAGTCCACTACGCTAACCACTTTGCCACGGCGACTGGTATTTCTTTCTAAATTTACTCCCCACCTACCCCCTGCTGTTCCCCCCTGCTGTCCCCCCCCATTCTTTTTCCATCCCTCACATCATACAACTAGCAAAAACCATGGGCTTCTCATCTCAACTCTGAAAACAAAAAAAAACAATCTTTTTTTTTTTTTTTTTTTTTTTTTTTTTTTTTTTTTTTTTTTTTTTTTTTTTTTTGTTTGTTTTTTTGTGTTTTTTTTTTTTTTTTTTTTTTTTTTTTTTTTTTTTTTTTTTTTTTTTTTTTTTTGTTTTTTTTTTTTTTTTTCAAGTTTATTCCCCCCCCCCCCCCCCCCCCCCCACCCCCCCCCCCCCCCCCCCCCCCCCCCCCCACCCCCCCCCCGCCCCACACACCCACACTAACCTCACTCACCACAGGCATATCCATGACATGCTCTCTGATGGTTCAGGACTGCCACATTGCCCACCAGGGATGGTGTGCCCTGTGCCAGCGGCCCTGCCCCTCCTCCCTGGCCACGCCCACTGGGGTGTCAACAGCGGCTGGATAAGGAAGCAGGGGCGGGGGGCGTTGCCAGTGTCGGGCGGTGGGCGTGCGGCCACACTGGGTGGGGCCATGGTTGGGGCGGTGGGCAGGGAGGCAGTGGGAAGGGACAGGGGGGAGGGAAGGAGGGTGGGGGAGGGTGAAGGGTCTTGCTCTGGAGGAGAAGTTGCTGGCACTCGTTTTTTCAGTTTGTTCTTTCTCTCTCACCTCTGGGTAGAAGAAAAAACAAAAAGAAATCTTCTTATTCATGTTTTGTTTCTTTGCTCACTGGCACTGATAGCTGATACTGGAATGCAACTTCAGATTAAACAGCTGGGATACATGTTCGGGGCACAACATAGATACTGAGTGTTTACAACATTACAACATTTCACCTTCAAAACTCTTTCGCACATGTAATTTTGGGGGAAGTGCAGTATACATTTCTTGTGTGGTGTGTATCGTCCATTATTTCATGAGGTGTGTGTGTTTGTGGGTTGTTGAACCTGGTGGAACCCATTCCTCTGTTTGGTTGGATATTTCACCTGCATTGACGGCCCCCATTGCCACATGTAGTGCTGGGTGACATAATAACTTTCAGCACAGCACAGCGTTTCAAAACGCCCGTCTTGCAATGAATTTCAGACAACACTCATCTTGGTGCAGAATTTGAGACAACACTCATCTTTGTGCAGAATTGAGACAACATTCATTTTTGTGCAGACCTTGAGACAAGTGCCCATTTTTGGCGCTGAGTTTTGAGACAATAAGTGCTTGCTTGTCTTCATTTTCATTGTTCTGAATGTTGTTTATCCCATTCTATCTTGGCCTGAAGAAGACTATGTGGTCTAAATGCATCATGTTTTATCTTGTTATTCTGGTTTGTCATGGTTGTTTCTTCTCAGACTCAT
>JADBJO010026379.1:5000-22597 GCA_016801955.1 Conus betulinus | reverse complement strand
ATTTTGGATCTGAAGAAAGTGTGAAGTGTCCCTGGTTGATTATGACAGCTCCTAAATCCCTTTCTTAATCATCCCCCACCCCCCTTTTGGTTCATTACCACTCGCATGCCATATGTGCAATGTTGTTTTTTCAGATCTTTGTTTCATACAGAGCCATTGTAATGAAACTTTGCCTTATTGAAGCTTTTATTGTTATTAGGCTTCATTTTGCAGTTCATAGTCGCTCGCTGAATGACTGAGTAGTGCATTTGTAACCATAATGAATGCATTGTTAAGAATTTTATTCAGATTTATTCAGGGATAGCAAATGCCTTATGTTTCCTTTACATGTTATGGTAGAGTTTGAAGTACATGAGACATGACACACGTCTTTCTGTTCACCATATGGTTTGAGTTTGGAAATTTCTAATGGATCTGGTCAGTAAGGAACAGCTGTTAGTCTGAGCTTCTTTTTAAAGAAACCAAAGAAAGGAGGGGGAGGGGGGGGGGGGGCGAGGATAGTTGTCTTGTCGTTGCACTTATTCGTTGTTTGTGTGACTTTTGCTTCCTCTTTAAGGCAACAGGTGGCATGAAAATTGTTTTCCATAAACTGCGAATAATGTGTATTGAAGGAAGAGAAGAGGGAAGGGACTTCGTTGTTGAACCACTCCAAATGTAGAAAGACTTTGCAGTGACAAAAGTTGACGTTTGAAATCTGTGCTCCCCCAACTTTTGTTGTCAGGCAGCAGCATCATTTTGTAATGTGCTTTTACACAGTTTTTAACAAATAAACAATGAAATTAACTGAAGCGTTTGTCTGGACCCACAATCTCTCTCTCTCTCTCTCTCTCTCTCTCTCTCTCTCTCTCTCTCTCTCTCACTCTCTCTCTCTCTCTCTCACACACACACACACACACACACACACACACACACACACACACACACACACACACACACATACACACACACGCACGACACGGACGCAAACACATAGGCATGCTCGCACACACATACACATACTCGCTTACATCTCATCAAAAAATCAAACAAGTCACTTCTCGATGTTATGATTGTGAACCAATCAACTTGCCATGTTTGTATTCCAGTTGGACTTATACACGCTTTCTTGTTCTTCAGTGACTTGGGGAAAAAAATAGGTTTTTCACTTTACAAACGTTTAGTCTATGATCTCATTCACTCAAAGACCACAAGTTAAATCAAACTAAACAAAGCAGTGAAGTTTGGTTGTGGGTTTCTTTTGATGGTAGTTCATATTTTTTATGAGCTTCGTCTGTATGCTCATGGCAGCATTAGTTTCCACAACAACGTTCAGAATTCCCATATTTACTCTCAGTTTGTCCTACAGCACCGATATTTCCACAGTGAGCAATCGGTATTAAGTTAATAGAAGACAACACACAAGAGGAGACCTAACGCTGCCACTGAGTTGCATCAGTTGTGTTCAGTGGTGCCTGTTCTGAAATCCCAAGATCAATGATTGCTTGTTTACAGAGTCTGCATGAGTGACCATTATACCCCTCCCAAAAAATGCCAATATGGCCATCCAACGCTGGGACCCTCATAATTGCCTGTTAAAACCATTTCGACAAGAGCTTATTACAGGCATGATCAGAGAGAGGAAAGTCCAAATTGTCATGAAATGTGAGATGTTTGTATGATGATCAATGAGGAGGAGGATGTTATGGAGGAGCTCCATTCTGCTGACAGACTACATGACAGGACTGTCTGTCTTCTTTCATAATATATCATGGCATTAGCCAGACCAGACAGACAGTGTTGGTCAGGAACTAGGTGTTGTAACAGAGACACATCCATGAAGTGGATGAAACTACCAGACAGTGTGGTTCCAGACTTCCCGTTTGAACATGTTGCACACTCGGCTCTGGGTAGGAGCTGGCAAGGGGCCAACCACAAATCAATCCTTTAATCATTCCAGTCAGTGTCGTCCCAGGCCACCTGTCTGATGCTAACCACTGTGCCACCTGACTGTAAGCATCTGACAGCGGGTGGTCAGAAGTTAATGTGTGTGCGTGCGTGCGTGCGTGCGTGTGTGTGTGTGTGTGTGTGTGTGTGTGTAATTTCTCCGGCTGTTGTGTGTACAAGTGTCAGGTTCAGGATATATAGGCAAACTTAAACACCCTTCTGCAGGTGTTGGCATGTGTTAACAGATTAGGTGTCGTACGTAGCATTCGTTTGGAGTGATGGGCGTGCGATTATCTGATCATGGGAGCAAGAGTTAACCTACTTGTTTGTTATTTTAATTTCAGAAGCAAAAAGTTGAAAAAAAGGCTTGTTAACTCTCATCAGACGAACTTGTAATTTTTCCAGACTCCCTCTTGTCTCCTCTGAAGGATTTGATACTTGATGTGTTGTGACCCCACGGCTCCTTAGTATACCTTATCAGAATACAGTAACGCCAGCAATGGAAGTTTAAGCTAGAAAAAAGTCGTCTATTCACTTAAGGCGTAACTTCATTGATTTCTTTACGTTGTTGCTGTTGTTGTTGTTGTTGTTGTCGTCGTCGTCGTTGTTAGTTAGTTAGTTAGTTTTGTTTTGCACGTGTTATTTCTGTGAATGGAACTGGACTTGTAATCTCGAAATTTGATTCTGTATTTTGTTTGCACTCCAATAGGAACTTGCCCATCATTTCTGTCTAACCTGATTTGGCCTTTTGGTTGGCCAGACTATAAACAGCATGACATGATTTCTTTACCGATTGATTTGTTCATTCACTTGTCCCGTTTTTCTTTTATATTACTCATAAGAGTGATCTTCTACAGGATGGTCAGCTTGTCAAGTTATTTGTGTCAAAATGGAGTGACTGATGGCGGAGAACGAAGCAAACTTTAGAAAGAGAGGGGGTTAGTTACCGCCAAGGACATTGACAAAGCACAGGACAAGACACGATACATTTCGACCTCTTGGGTCTTCTTCAGGCAAAAAAACAGATCACATTTAGCATTTAGGACAGTACAAACAAAGACCGAAGAGAGAATTATCTGGGGGCCATGTGGTAGGAAGAATAGCCGCCAGACAGAAACGACAGAGGGGATTATGGGAGAGGAAAAGTAGGGGGGAGAAGGGATGCGTGGAGGGAGGGGAGGAGTGAGACGATGGGGTTGTGTAGCTAGTTTAGTGGGGTGGTGATATTATGTGACGGTTGTGGTTTAAGATGGATTGATAGTAATGCTAAGCAGGAGGGGGGGGGGGGGGGGGGGGATTTTGATATATATATATATATATATATATATATATAAGTACAAAAATTAAAGCAGGCACACCAGCCACACACACTCTTCATGTTTGTTTTTTTTTTAGCTTTCGCACGCGCGCACTCACACTCTCTCTCTCTCTCTCTCTCTCTCTCTCTCTCTCTCTCTCTCTCTCTCTCTCTGAGAGTGTTGCTCAAATTTCCTGACCAACACTGCAGTTGTCTGTATATAGTTGAAGCCCGGCTGACGCCAGGATCTGTTATGAAATAAGTGTAGAGTACAATCCCGTCATGCAGTCACAGATCGGACTGGAAATCCGGAGCAACATATCCATCATACTCATTCTCGTCGATCATCATAAAAAGTCTCAAATTCTGTGGCCCTTCATGTCCTACTGTAACGGCCTCAGTTTTGGTGTCCTCTCTACGTTTGTGGCCCTGGTTTGATTTCGTCGGGGGCACCTGTATCGTCTAGTCTATGGGGGCTGTCATTGTCATTGGACTGATGTGGTGGTGCCATCCAGAAAGAGAGCTCACTCTCGCCGGCTCTGCGACTAAGCAATTACTGTCGACAGTAGGGGGGCTTAGTAGGTGGTGTCCTACGTATGTTGGATCAGAACAAGCACTACTGAACACCACGGAAGTGACTCGGCAGCAGTGTAGTGTCTACTCCGGTGGGTTGCCTCCTGACAATTTGACATTGACTGCTCCCTGTGGATTGCCGCCGCCGCCGGGGCTGGGGCGGGCCAGACTGGGCTGTGGTTGTGGACGGGATGTTGAAATGAGCGGCGTGGGTGCACTGCCACTGAGGTGGTACAGAAAGTAAAACAGTATTAAACAAAACAAAACAAAACAAAGTTATTCCTCCATGCAGTAATATGTATCCATCCCTTCCCCTTCCTCATCCCTCCTCACTCTTTCTTCCCCCCCCCCCCCCCCCCCCCCCCCCACCTTTGCTTATCCAATGTTGAATGGGCTAGAAGCCTATAAACACACTAAATTCTTTGAGTGTTTGATTCTCTCTCTCTCTCTCTCTCTCTCTCTCTCTCTCTCTCTCTCTCTCTCTCTCTCTCTCTCTCTCTCTGTATGTGTATGTGTGTGTGTGTGTGTGTGTATGTTTGTTTATGTGTGTGTGTGTCTGCCTGTCTGTCTGCGTCTGTTTGTGTGTTTCTGTACGTGGGTGTGTGAGTGTCTCTGTGTTGCGCGCGCGCGCGCGCGTGTGTGTGTGTGTGTGTGTGTGTGTGTGTGTGTGTGTGAGAGAGAGAGAGAGAGAGAGAGAGAGAGAGAGAGAGAGAGAACGAACGAACGAACGAACGAACGAATTTTAACAGAGTAATTTACCAGGGTAATGAGATAAGCAATACATTTTTTCCACCCAGCCCTGGGGCAAAAGGAAAGAAAAACAATTTAAAGATCAAAATAATGCATTTAAGAGATCAAATTAATGCAAATACATATATAAGAAGAACAAAGTATAACAAGATCTTGTACAGTTCAATACAATTTACCTATTGTCCATATCATTGACAAACGAACGAACGCAATAGAAAAAACGCATGAAGATAGCGATAAAGGGGAAAACGGGGAAGGAGAAGGCCAAGGGGTGGGTTTGGGATAAAATGGAGAGAGAGAGAGAGAGAGAGAGAGAGAGAGAGAGAGAGAGAGAGAGAGAGAGAGAGAAGGAAGGAAAAAAGGCCAAGGGGAGGTTTGGGGGTAAATGGAACGGACGAACGAACGAACGAAGATTTTATTGAGGTTAAAAATGGATAAGCAACAATAATGGCTTTTTAACACCATGCCCTCACACAAAAAAAAATTGCGAATATATTTACGCACACACACACCACACACACACACACACATATATACATATTTACACATACATATATACATATACATACAGTTCATACACATACACATATGCATAAACATACATACATATATATATATGTACAAAGCATACTTGCACACAATGTATGTATGCAGGTGAGAGCATGAATGTTGATGTGCAGGCCCCTGGCCCATATTATAGGCAGATACCTACACAACACTTCCACACACACACATATATATTAAAAAGTCACGAGGAGAAAGGGCACACACCATAGAAGCATTCTTTAACCTTATGAGTTATAGACAGACAATAGAAGGTAGACAGGCAACAGTTAGCCAAGACAGACAGATACAGAAGGAGAGAGAGGGGCGGGGGAGATGGAGAGAGAGAGAGAGAGAGAGAGAGAGAGAGAGAGAGAGAGAGAGAGAGAGAGAGAGAGAGAGACTGACAGGCAGATATACGGACAGACAGACAGACAAACAGGCAGAGAATACAAGCAGGCAGCAGAATAAAGATATAGAAGATGAGCAAAAAACGTTTGAGGAAACTGGATACAAAATTACGACCCAAAAATGCCACAAAAGGTTAACTATAGCTTAGCATTAGATATTTATGATAATGTGTTTTAAACGTAGATAAGCTATTTTTATTTCTTATGTCACAAGGATTTGCATTCCAAAGTTTACCACCCGAATATGCTAAGGAAGACATGAATAGATCAATTCTGGGCCGGGGAATCCATATCAGATGTTTTACGAAAGGTGTTTATAAGGAATTTGGTACGTATATAAAAAGGTGCAAGATTGTTCATTATTTTGTACATGAACACAAACGACATTTCTGACTGAATGGGAGAATCTCAAGTTCTTTATAGTCTGCAACTTGAAGAGATGATTTAAGGAGTATGATTTTTAGTGAACGTCTATACAAACGCTCCAGTGATTTCAAGCAATTGTGACTGGCATGTCCCAGCAAGTTGAAGCATAGTCAATAACAGATTGTATACAGGCATGGAAAAATAACTTCCGAGAATGTTGGTCAAGGAAATGCTTAGTTCTGTTTAATTGAAATATCTTTCTTGAGATCTTCCGAGATAAGGCAGAAACATGATTAGACCAAGATAGATTGTTATCGATAGTGAGACCAAGTAAACTTAGAGAGAGAGAGAGAGAGAGAGAGAGAGAGAGAGAGAGAGAGAGAGAGAGAGTGTGTGTGTGTGCGAGTGTGTATGTGTGTGCATGCGCGCGCGCGCGCGTGTGTGTGTGTGTCTGTGTGTGTGTAATTTCTTCTCTCTATCTCTCTCTCACTGTCTATCTGTCTCTCACTCTCTGTCGGCATGGAAGAAGAAGTTAACATTTTTGGCATTCCTTCATCATCGAGTATGACGGCAGCAGGGTCTCTCGCTCTTTGCGTGGTCGTCTGATGTGACAGATAAGCTGCACCTGTCCCCTCCCCGTCCTGCCGCCTTGTGTGTGTCGCGCATCTTCAAACGGTATCGCCGCTGTTCTGATGCTGTCCTTCAGCGTGACGGCAGCAGGGGACTCTCACTCTAACCCTGCGCGCAGTCGTTTGATGTAAGAGATAAGATAAGCTGCACCTGTCCTGTCCCCACCCTGTGCAGTTGTCTGTGTCGGGTACCTTCAGAAGGTATCGCCGCTGTTGTGACGCCGGTCGTTACGTCGACCGTTCTCTCCCTGTCCTGTGGACATGTTGGTATCGGGTACTTTCAGAAGGTATCGCTGCTGTTCTTAGGCCGGTCGTTACGTCGTCCATTCTCTCCCTGTCCTGTGGACCTCTCTGTGTCGGGTACCTTCAAAAACTATTATCACTGTCCTATTGCCGTCCTGCACGTGATCTGTCCTCTCCCCAGCCATAGGACCTGTAGCTGTCAGGTACCTTCAAAATGCATCGCCACTAGTCTCACGCCATTCTGCACGTGTTTCCGTATGTGTGGACTCAAACATGTTACACGTTATCTTTTGGTCTTTCCAAGTGAGGCAGAGAGTGCATGTGAGAGAGAGAGAGAGAGAGAGAGAGAGAGAGAGAGAGAGAGAGAGAGAGAGAGAGAGAGAGAGAGAGAGAGAGAGAGACAGACAGACAGACAGACAGACAGACAGACGGACAGGGAGCGCGAGAACGGAACGCCCCAAACACATATTACAATAGTACAATAGAACAAATGTCCTAAAGCTACATGGACATGATACACACACACGCGCGCGCGCGCGCGCGCGCGTGCGCACGCGCGCACGTAATCACACACACACACGCGCAATTAAGCATGCTCACGCACGCACACACACACACACACACACACACACACACACACACACACACACACACACACACACACTCACACATGCACACTGAGGGTCCAGGATCAAAACCCTGGTTAGGGGATCTTGGGGGCCGAAGTTCGCGTACAATTTCTAGGTGAACTGGTGACCTGTCAATCTCCTGTCCTGTATAACGCGGTGTTTATTCATTAGACATGCACTAGTCAATCTCCTGTTCTGAACAACGCGGTGTTTATTCATTAGACATGCACTGGTCAATCTCCTGTCCTGTATAACAGGTGTTCATTCACTAGACATACACTAGTAAATCTCCTGTCCTGTATAACACGGTGTTTATTCACTGGACATGCACTGGTGAATCCCCTGTCCTATATAACAGGTGTTTATTCACTGGACATGCATTAGTAAATCCCTCCCTGTTTTAAGGAAAAGGAAGGGTGGGTAGGGGGCTCTGGGCACCCAAAACTCTTCCTTCTCCTCTGGCCACCTCTCCCTTCTCTCTCTCTCTCTCTCTCTCTCTCTCTCTCTCTCTCTCTCTCTCTCTCTCTGTCTCTCTCTGCTCTCTGTCCAGTCCTCCTCCTCCCCCCTACCTTCTCTCTCTCCTCTCCTCTTCACCCAGCCCCACCCCTTCCATGCGCCTGCTGACAGTACATCAAGTCACAGACACAGGTGTGATGGCCTTCACGTCAATATTGTCCATTCCTCTGAAACACATGGGTCAGCACGCAACATTGGATTCTCTGTGATCGTTGAATGTTGTTAGTTGATGGTGGTGCTGTTTATTTCCTCCGTCAGAGCGCCAGTCAGTGACATCCAGACAAAGGGGGCCGCTGATCTACACCTTTGTCCCATCCTTTCTGCAACTGCTGCCGTCACACAGCATTGTCAGGTACAAGTTCAGCAGTTTGTCCAGCCAGGCAAGATGTTCAGACTGGCACTGGAAAAGTCAGGGTTGGGGGGAAATGGAAGGGAGGGCGATTAGGGCAAAAGTATAATTTGGTCACCCCTGATTTTTTCGAAGAGGGTGAGGCTGGGGGAGCGGGTGGAGGCTACAGTACCCTACCTCCTGTTGTTATTGTGTATGTGTGTAGGACTGGGGGTAGGGGTGGACATAGACTTCAGAAGGAGTACTGACCTGAGATCACAGACCTGAGAGGAATACAGACGTGGGAAAACTTGACCTGGGACCCAAGGACCTGCTCCCTTTCCAACAGGTTTTCCTGATGCTGGGCTTGATGTCAATCCTTCACTGAGACCACGAAAAGCGTTGTTGAAATCTGCGAACCTGAGAAGAAGGGGAAGGTTGGGGCGAATAAGAGAGGAGGGGTTGCGGGTGGGGATGGGGGTTGGGAGTAGGCGTTGATGCTACGTTATAACACCTGTCATGGACTGGCCACAAGAGAATAAGTTACACACTGATGGAAATTCTCTCTCTCTCTCTCTCTCTCTCTCTCTCTCTCTCTCTCTCTCACACACACACACACACACACACACACACACACACACACACACACACACACACACACACACATGATGCACACACGAACGCGCTCACACACGCAAACACACGCAAACACACGCAAACAACACACACACACACACACACACACACACACACACACACACACACACACACACACACACACACTTCTGCTATCTCTCTCCATCCATCTCTATCTCTCTATCTATCTCTATATATCTATCTATCTATCTATCTATCTATCTATCTATCTATCTATCTATCTATCTATCTATCTATCTATCTATCTATCTATCTATCTATCTATCTATCTACGGTTCAGTATGTGAATCAGGGGGAAATCAGAGAGAAAAGAGGGACAGTGAGGCGGGAAGGGTATTTAACGTTGCAGTGATCCGTCAAAACGATGGTGACTATGTTGGTTGGGGGTTGGGGGGGGGGGGGGGGGGGGGGGGGGGGAGGGAGGAGGGAGGGCAGTAGCGGGTGGGCATGGCGTAGGATGGGGATGAAAGGATGAAAGGGGAGGGGGGGGGGGGACGAAAGAGGTGGGAGAACGATGAAGTGTGCAGTTTTGGATTGCTTCCCCTACAATGCAATTACTCACCTTGACCACTTTGACTGGAGACGGAAAAGGAGCAAATGATGATGGTGATGGGGGAAAGGGTAGGGAATGAGAGAATAGGAGTGTCAATCAGTTTATTATTTTCAATTTATTGCATCGTTTCTCGAGCTCCACCGTAATAAGTCATTCGCTTTTTTGGTTGGTTTTTTCGCTCTTTCGTGGTTTTTTGTTTGTTTGTTTTGTTTTTTGTTTTGTTTTGTTTTTGTTTTTATTTTACCAAATTTAGTATCGCGGTCATAGCACTGTGTATTTCTTGGTGTTTGCATACGTATCTGGTTGCAAACTAGACTGAAGATAAATGATTTCTCGTTCATTTCCGTTGTAATAATTGTTTATCTTGCCCGAAAAAGACCTAAGAGGTGTAAACACGTCGTGTTTTGTCTTGTGATTCGTTTGTTCAGGTCTTTTCTCGGCGGTTCGCCAGCATGTTATTTAAGATGTGTACGTATCTGATTTTTACATGCATTAGTGTGTATCCCCCCCCCCCCCCTCTCTCTCTCTCTCTCTCTCTCTTAAACTCGGTGTGTGTATATGTGTCAGAAAGTGTGTGTGTGTGTGTGTGTGTGTGTGTGTGTGTGTGTGTGTGTGCGCGCGCGCACGCGCGCGCATGCGTACGCGTGCTCGTGTGTATGCACAGATGAGAGAGAGAAAGAGAAACAGACAGATAGACAGGGACAGAAAGAGAGAGACACGTAAATCCAGCTGCATGTCGCCACAGAACAATCTCTTTATTTCTTTTTCTTTTCATTTTCAAAACCGCATAAGAATTTACAAATTCAGATCAGAATTTTCTGTCACAGACATAGACGTCCACGCGTAGGTATAGGGGTGCTATCATATGTAGTACCACACACACACACACTCTCTCTCTCTCTCTCTCTCTCTCTCTCTCTCTCTCTCTCTCTCTCTCTCTCTCTCTGACTGACTGAAACAAATTTATTGTCAGAGTAACTCAAAGTTGTACTGACGAGACACACACACACACACACACACACACACACACACACACACACACACACACACACACACACACACACACATTTCCTTACCCACTCTGACGCCATAACTAAGCTGGTACCATGCAAACAGGAGCATTACCAGTCCTCGGCATGCTTACACCCCATCCCACAATCCGAAAGCTGTCAGTCCACTCTAGTTTCCATGGAGCCAATAGATATAGTAAGTTCCTTGAAAATCAGGGTGTTGAGCACCGATAGAATTCTGGTCCATACACCACAGTATGGTAGTACACCGGCGATGCTGCTGCTGCTGCTGGTGCTGCTGCCTTCATGGCTCAGGAGGTTGGACTCCTATCGAGAGAGTCATCCTGGGTGTTGGACCTGAGGCAATGATGGTGACGGGAAGGTGTGTGTGTGTGTGTGTGTGTGTGTGTGTGTGTGTGTGTGTGTGTGTGTGTGTGTGTGTGTGTGTGTGTGTTGATCTAGACTGGGTGCAACTGGAAGCACCAAAGAAAGAACCATCCTGAGACTTGGTCCTGAGGCAATGGTAGTGAAGGGGGTGCAGACCTATCTCCAAGGGGTCTTCCGGAGACTGCCCACACAGGTCAGCCCTGGGGTCAGGCCACTCCCCACTTTGAAGCAGTGAGTGTGCTGAAGGCAGAGGTTGCCCAGAGTCGTCCTCACTGTGTCTCCACTGTCCTCAATGTGTCCCCACTGTCCCCATCAGTGATAGGCACGTTTCTCATTGTGTTTTCCGTCGTCCTCACTGTGTCTCCACTCTCCTCACTGTGTCTCCACTGTCTTCACTGTGTCCCCACTGTCCTCACTGTGTCCCCACTGTCCCCATCAGTGATAGGCACGTGTTCATTGTGTCTCCACGTCCTCACTGTGTCTACAGTGAGGCTCCACTGTCCTCACTGTGTCTCCACTGTCCTCACTGTGTCCCCACTGTCCTCACTGTGTCCCCACTGTCGCCATCAGTGATAGGCACGTGTTCATTGTGTCTCCACGTCCTCACTGTGTCTCCACTGTCCTCACTGTGTCTCCACGTCCTCACTGTGTTCTCACTGTCCCAGAGACAACCTGGGGAGATGGAGGAAGAGACGACAGGGGATGGAGAGGATGGGGCTGAAACAGCCACTGCTGCCGAGCACTTTTTTCTGTGGGTCTGTAAAAGAACAAACATTGTGATTAGTTCCTCTTCCACGTGAAGCCTTTCTCTGACACTTGATATACACAGCAATGAACCAGAACCATCACACTTAAATATACGTGACACTTACTGACAGTAAACAGACAAATAAACCCGAACCATGCCTGTTCGTTATATAGGTGTCAGTTCACTATCAGTAAAAAAAAACTGAAAACAAAAACTCATGGGAACCATTCCTATATGAGAAGTAAGTCCACTAACACCGAACGGATGACTAAAACAGCTCTATTACTGTTCATTAAGTAGTGTTAGTTTACTGACAGTGACAAGATTACAAATCAGAGCCATTACTCTCGATTACATGGATGTTATTTCATTTTAACAGGACAGATACACACCAGAACAACTACTGTTAACTATCGTGGCGATAGTTCATTAAAACGACGAATAAACCGGAACCATGATCGTTACCTACATAGTGTTAATCGATTAACCGGGACCACTACCGTTGACTTGATCGGTGTTACTTCACCAGCACTAAACAGATAACTAAGTCATCACTATTGCCGTTGATCACACTAATGGTAGCTCATTAAACAGATGAACACACTGGAATCATCACTGTTAAGGACATAGGTGTTCATTGTCTAGGAGACAAGTGTTAATTATCTAAGACTAATCAGGTAAATAAACCAGAAACATTACTGTTGACTTCATAAGTATTACTTTACTAACACTCAGCAGATAAGTAACTTAAAACTATAGACAGTGACTAAACAGGTGTAAGTTCATTAATGACAAATCAAATATAAATCAGAGCAATCGCTGTGGACTACATAGCTATTAATTCAAGACAGTGAACAGATATCTAAATTAAAACCATGGCAGTTGATACATAGCTGATGATTCACTGACAAAGAACAGACAAGTCAATCAAAACCATATCAGTTGACTACATAGCTGATAATTCACTGCCAATGAACAGATGAATACACCAGAACCATGGCAGTTGACTACATAACCGATTTTTTCTGACAATGAACAGATAAATAAAAGCGGTACCAGTACTGGTGACTACACAGATATTCATTCACTAACACCATACAGATAAATAAAACCATACTCATTCCTGTTTATGAAATGGATCCAGTTCTCAATAGAGATAAACAAACCAGGCTCATTCCTGTTTATGAAATGGATCCAGTTCTCAATACAGATAAACAAACCAGAAGCATTCCTGTTTATGAAATGGGTTGCAGTTCTCAATACTGATAAACAAACCAGAAGCAAGCATTCCTCTTTATGAAATGGGTTGCAGTTGTCAATACTGATAAACAAACCAGAAGCACTCCTGTTTATGAAATGGGTTGCAGTTGTCAATACTGATAAAAAAAACCAGAAGCATTCCTGTTTATGAAATGGGTTGCAGTTGTCAATACTGATAAACAAACCAGAAGCATTCTCTTTATGAAATGGGTTGCAGTTGTCAATACTGATAAACAAACCAGAAGCATTCCTGTTTATAAAATGGGTTCCAGTTCACCGTACCAACAGAGACACCGGAACCACAACTTGTACCACACCAGTCATTTCATTAGTAATGATAAGTGAAAGTCACATTTTTTTTTAAAAGCTCTCCCATTTTCTGTGTCCTCAGGGGACTTTGTTCCCGTGCCGGCTGTTCTGAGATTGGACTTCTCCATACACATAGTCACACCCAGCCCCATGTAAAGGCTACGTTACTCTGAGAGAGAGAGAGAGAGAGAGAGAGAGAGAGAGAGAGAGAGAGAGAGAGAGAGAGAGAGAGAGAGAGACAGACAGAGACAGACAGACAGACAGAGACAGACAGACAGACAGAGAGACAGACAGACAGACAGACACACACACACACACACACACACAGACACACAGAGACACACACACACACACACACACACACACACACACACACACACACACACACACACAGACTCAGACAGAGAGACAGACAGACAGACAGACAGACAGAGAGAGAGAGAGAGAGAGAGAGAGAGAGAGAGAGAGAGAGAGAGAAATAGTGAGCACGCCAACTAGCACTTACAAACGCTGTTCTTACCAGATAGTGTTGTTTTTTGCGGAACTGTAAACCGCAGTCGCAGGAAAAGTCATACACGTTTCTGTGTACTTTCAAATGGTATTTCAGACCCGACGGTCTGGTGAATTTCGTTCCACATTCGGAGCATTGATTTGGTTTCTCACCTGCAAAATATCGACATTGTTGATTAATTACAGACATAAGCAGTTCCACTCATGTATTTCTACAGACAGGCAAAGGGAAGGAGATTGTCGGTTATGTTTATACTGCATTTTCATTCCAAACATGTCGTGTTTTCTATTTATATATTCCTATAAGGATGTGGGATGTTAGTGGCATTGGTGTCGTTGTTTTTTCAGCTAGTTTCAATTTGCCGAGAAGGTCACTGCACGCGGAGTTGTCCACATTCGCTACATCAAAGCTGAATACAATAATGATTCCGTTAAAAAAGAGGGAACAGAACAGAAAGAATTTAAACACATATTTATATGTGACCATGCCTATGATGCCTGTATAAGGGGAAATTTGACAAGTCTGTTGTGTCCGATATATATATATATATATATATATATATATATATATATATATATATATATATATATATATATATACAGTGAGGTTGACAGGATTTGACAAGACACACAGACAGTGACTAGATGACAGCTAGGTGTGAGACACTCAGAGAACAGACGGACGGACAGACTGACCGAGGTGTACGGAGGATACATGTTTTCTGAGGGAGGACTTGGTAGTGAACTCCCTACCACACAGCTCACAGTCACGCTGTGTGTTGCCAATCGCCATCAGCTTCTCCGAAAAGTTCACTGCCCGGATCTGAAACAAAGAAGAAAGTAGTATCCACGATGTGGGTGACGCCATGATTGTTGACTTTACAGGTGGCTTGATTCAGCGGCTGACAGTGCTTTCCAGTCACTAGATAATAATGATGGGACACAACTCTGCCAATGGTGAACTGAGAACATTTCTCCGTGGAAAAACAACATCACATGCAGAATGTTTTTACGCCATGAGATCAAAGAGAGTATACTGTTTTTGGGTAACCTTATATGGTAAGCAGAAAGTGGTTTATGTGACTGTAATTTCATGTGTTCTGTCAGAAAGGGATTTACATCACTGTAATTTAATGAGTATAATCAGAAACTAGTTGATGTTACCATAATTCCATGTATTTGAACAGAAAGTAGTTGTTGCTATAGTTGTATGGGTATCGTAAGAAAATAGCTAATGTTGCTATGGTTTCATGTTTATACTCAAAAAGTACTTGTTACTATACTTTTATGCGTATCTACAGAAAGTGGTTGTCGCTATAACTGTGGGGTATAGTTATAAAGTACTTGACGTTTCTACAATTTGATGTGCATACACAGAAAGTCGCTGCTGCTATAACTGTATGGGTATCGTCAGAAAATAGTGGATGTTGCTATGGTTGTACGTGCACAGTCAGAAAGTACCGTGTTTTACTCTAACTTTACTTGGTGTGTACAGTCTGACCCATGCACAGATCAACCCCCCCCTCCCCAGCATCGTCATTTCCATAATGATATTAATCAACATCGTCATCATCATCATCTTATCATGATCAACATAATCCTCATTATCATTGTCTGAACGACAAGAAAAAGCTACAGCCCACACCAACAGTCTTCATAATCATGATCATCATGATGATATCTAAAGAACAACAAAAGTGACTTTCAACAAAGACCTCAACCACAACAAACAACACCATCATCATCACTGTCATCATCAATAACGATCCAAACGGACCTAAAACCACGACCATCTTCACCGTCATCATCATCATTATAATAATCATCATCATAATCACTAAAGACAGCAACAACAACTCACACTGATCCCAGTCACGATCGTCATCATCATCATCACCACCAATATCACCATCAATGTCATCAACGACTATTTGGCGTCCAACGCAGAGAGAGAGAGAGAGAGAGAGAGAGAGAGAGAGAGAGAGGGAGGGCGGGAGGGAGAAAGAGAGAGAGGGGGAGAGTGAAGGAGGCCGACGAAAAATGGAGGGAGGGAGGGAGGCAGACAGAGGAAATGAGGAAAAAAAGATGGATAGAGAGGGAATAATAGAGATGGGGAGGGAGGAAGGAGAGAGGTGAGTGTGTCTGCTTCTCAGGTCACTGCTGTCCAGGGTACCAAGACACCCTCCCCAGTGACCAGTGTCCACCACCGTCCCTTACCTCTTCTCTGTGCAGCACTGCTGCCGCCCGTAGCAGCAGGTCAATACCGTGCTGGGGGTTCCGGTCAAAGTCATGATCTGCCCAACAACATTGAAGCACTGTCAGTCACTGGCTGTCAACATTTCAACCTGATGGAACGGCTAATGACGACAGCTGATCTGTGTCATCTTCACTAGGAATAATGATAATAGTCACTGTAACAATAAAGTGTGTGTGCGTGTGTGTGTGTGTGTGTGTGTGTGTGTGTGTGTGTGTGTGTGTGTGTGTGTGTGTGTGTGTGTGTGTGAACCATACCCATACATTTACTTTGATGCCAAAGGGAAGTGCACATTCTGATGTTAAATTTTCATGTCTTCACCACCTATAATGCGGCGCCGAGTTCGTAACCGCACAAAAGCATAATCTTCCACAAGATCACCTAAGTTACTACCGCGGCCATGTTGTTTAGGCCTTCGAAACAGCCAGTAGAAGCGCTTTCCAGCTGTTGGTGTGGCAGCTTGTTGTAAGGTCCTCCGTTCCCTGCCAGGTGGCATTGCAGGGAACACCAAGGGAGCGATGGCAGGTCTCCTCTAAGGAACAGTGATGTAAGAGGTCAGTGTCAGATGGCACAATGAGTCTCCCAGCCGTATGGATGATGGCGGGTCGAGCCTGTGTGGCCGAAGGACGACTCCTGGAGATGTGGGTCGATCGCCGATGGAACGCTGCCTGACTATGTTTACCGTGCTTTCCAGCCGGGCATGGGCGCACCCCTCACGGGGTTGGGCTTAAAAATTGCCCTTTCGACCATAGTCTGCGTGGACCATAGAGTAGAAAGGACTTGTGCAGCGCCCCAGCGACTTAGTCCTGCTCCCTCTTTGAGGCGGCCTCACCAGATATGTCCTGTGCCACCCGAGCAGGAAGAATGCCGCCTGGTAGCCGTGAAGACAGGCCTTTGAGGGGGAAAGAGGCCAAGTAAACCGACGCCCATCATTGGCCGACCACACGGAACCAGACCCTACGACAACTGCCACAAAGTATGCAGACTTCAGTTGGCGAGGCATCCTGTCCTTAAGGGCCTCCGGCCAATAGAGCGTTTATCTCCCGCTGACCGACTGTACAGTCCACAGGGCAGGCGGCTCATCAGCGGCCCACAGTTTGCTCAAGCTTTGTCATAAGTAGCAAAGTTCACAGGTCACACAAAGTCTGTGCGGCATTCTGTACGTGAACTGGGCAGGAACATGGATTACGTGTAACATCCCGACCTTACACATGCTCTCTTTGTCGCTGCGCTGATGAGTCACTGGTACAGCCTACCACAGAGGTCTGTGCGACCAGAACATCTGCTGAGCTGCCTTTCTTCACCACGGAAGGTCACTAGGAATGGTGTTGCGAGATGAGTGACTGCCAGATGTTCAACGCAGTGACGAAGATGGTGCGAAAGACGAAAGATTATCTGACTGCCTTTTTCTCTCCTGCAGATAGACATTTTCTAAATCTGGATCTGGATTCAAAGAAATTAGTACATGAGAACAGCTCGTTCGCAACATGATGTATAATGATACACCTGTGATATTTCACCCTAACTGTATCAAAAACATTTTCAGCGTCGGACACACACACACACACACACATATATATATATATATATATATATATATATATATATGGGCTTAGTAGATGGCATCGTAGGTACGTACGTTAGATCAGAATATGCACCACTGAACACCACCGAACTGCGCAGCAGTGCAGTGTCTCCACCG
>JADBJO010026378.1:0-22597 GCA_016801955.1 Conus betulinus | reverse complement strand
GGGCGATGTCTCGTGGACTATAAGGAGGGATAGCCGGACCCAGTGTACCCATCACTCTGAAGAAAGTTGATGGGGGACAGTCTGACTGCATCTGCCCGCAGTGCGGCTCTGGTGCCCAGAACAATTTTAGCAAAGCACCTTTGATATGACAGCAAAGGGGAGCAAATAGGAGATGGAGGCCAACGGTATACCTATGTTGCTACCCAATTTGACCAGGTTTCAGGGAGTTGGGGGAGTCCCCACTTTCTATTCCATTGTCTAAACTGGATGAAAAGGAAATGGGTTTATTTGAGGAGACCTTGAGGAAGGCACAAAGCTTCTTGGCACAATTCCTGTCGTGCAAAAAATAAAAGCAACACTGTTTAAACAGGGAAAAGAAAGCCAGCAAATGAACCAAACCAGTCCTGTGAAAAACAACGAAACTGCAGAAGATCTAGCTGTGAGACAGATGAGATGGGCACAGAGGGACCAACATGCTTTTTCTTGCAATGGATCTCCCGGTGCAGCAGGGCTTCATCGAGTTCTTACTTTGCCCCTGGGTGATAAAGTTCGTGCACATACTCAGCAACTGAACGATCAAGAGTACTCACACAAACTTGCTGTCAAAAGACATGGTGGAAACTGGGATTGTCCGATTACCTACATTAAAATGCCTGTCTGCCTTCTACAGACGTGGTACAGCAAACCCAGACCACAAGAATCATAAAGAAACACACACAAACAGATCAACAGGACAGCATGCTATTTGCATTTGCTGATGCTGGGCTTATATTGAAAGCTTCCGAGATAATCCCCAAACAGCCCCTGTTCTTGGCATGACATTTCTACTTTTCGTCTATAGACTTCTCGTCTCTCACATTTTGGTTTAAATGGCGAAAAGGTACATTCTACACGCCTAAAAAAAAAAAAAAACTGAAGCATGCCATATCAGATCTGAAGTTGTGCATATCAAGGGAGAGGACGTCATACTTGCATTTGACAAAGACTGGGTGATGCTTTGAAAAAGTGTGTGCGCTATTGATTCTGATGCCCTTCAAATTGGTCAAAGCAGCCAGATCATAAAGAAAAGACATATGAAGGGAAAAGGGGAATTCAAAGGAGTCTTTGAAGACAACTGCCAAGAACAGTCAGTTCCAGCATCTCTGAAAGCGCTCATGAGCTTTATCCTTAATGGCCAAACATCTATTGATCAATCAGAGTATGATGCAACACCTCAAAGACAGCCAGTTCTCACTCTTTCCCAACTGACCGTTTTCAGTGGTCGAAGGATTGCAAAGGACACAAATTTCAGCGCCACAAGAAAGACCGAGAAAACCCCTCTACCAATTTATCTTGGTCTGAAATTGCGCGCAGAAAGAAAGAAGGGACTCATTACCATACTTTCTGATCTTGGGACTTGGGATTTTCTTATGACAGGGTGATGTCAATTTCATCTGAGATAGCACAAGGGGCGGGTGTGCAGACGATTTGAGGAGGAAAAACGTTGTACCAACAAACATGAGAAAGGTTGGGTTTGTAGCTGGTAATAGTTGACAATATAGACCAACATCCCACTTCAACGACCCTCATCAGATCTTCTTTCCATGGGAGCAGCATTTTCCAACTCGTTCAGCAAACAGACTCAGTGAAGATGATGGTGAACAGCAAAAGCAAGAGAGGCCACTTATTGAGGTGGAGCAAACAGCCGCAAAGGCCGAATCGCACCATTCCTTGTGCTACCTGAATACACCAATGTGTTTCCTGTGCCTGTCCACACATACCAGGAAACATCTGGTGCCTCCATTACCAGGAGGTAATCAGCCAGACATCAGTCCTGAGATTCAAAGCGTGCACCAAGGAGTATGCCTGGTTGAAAACATGTCTCTAGCAGCACTGGAGACAGAGCCTGTGAACAAGTGAAGATGGAAATTTCAGGGTTGTGTTATATGCATCTCTTCAAGCTACAAGATGGCATTCCCAGATGGCCATTCATGGCTCCTACCTTTCCATGTGGGACAATGCACACTCCACTTCCCTAATCAGACATGGGGTCATGACTGGTAAAAAAGCAGCCACCCAAACACCTCAATCCAGGACAAAACACCTGTGCTTGGCATGGACCAGCCACTGTTTGCCCTTGGCAAAGGAAATTTCAGTGGTGTGCTGACCAGCACACATTTGGTGAGAAAAACACTTTGTTCATCATTAGCTAGGAGGCCTTCACATAAAAAATGGCAGCGCTCAAAACGCTTGGGGACTGGCTGAAGGTTCCGGATGGAATACTGCCATCACACTAGCCGAGACTGCATCCTCTGGTATTGCTGAGTTGTTAGCCAAAGCAGCTTCCATCTGACCAGAACAAGGCATGCCCACCAAGTTACGGCAGCGCATTACACATTTTGCAGTGGGGCAACACAAAGTTTCTGGAGTCAGACCCGAGCACTCCTTTGGGTTTTCCACGACCTGGAGCATGAAGATGGCAGATGAACAGCCCACAGTTACTGCATACTGGACTACCAGCCCTGGACTTTTTCAGTTGTCCTATGTATTTTCAGCTTTTGATGTCTGACGAAGTTGGTACCTGGGATGTTTGCCATGGATCATGTCAACTATGCTCGCTGGTTGGCAGTTCCACATCCGAGATTTGGCAGTGCTGGAAAGAAAACCACCCTGACGTATTCCAACGGTTCCAACCAAACAACATAGTATATTGATAGCAAATGAGTCCTAAATAGGTCAAATTCTTGGGATATAAAAAGGCAACTCAAACAGTCTGTCAACTTAGGCAATAAGTATAGAGACAATCAAGTACTTGAAACCCATCTTTCCCTTCTAGAAGCAGCAGCTGAATTGGTTTTTAAATCTGACCCAAAACATGTAAAGATAAGCCATTAAGAAAGTCAAAAAAATACTTGACCTACTTGTTTTTTTTAAAGGTGGACAAAATGCTTGTTTTCATTTTCAAAAATAAGTTTACACCATTTTTTCTGCTATAAAGGTAATCACTGTTAGTTATGAACTTTGCAAAAACTTTTGGAGCCAAAAAAATGTAAAAAAAAAAAAAAAACAATACGATTTTAAGGACTTTGACCCCCCACCCTACTTTTAAATGACCTACTTTATTAGAGTCTCTTACAAGTTAGCTTCAATATAGGCTTGTCTTCATACGTTTATCGAATACATACTCAGGGTTATTCTGAAGCAGTTTGTTGTTGCAAGAATGCAGTTTTTGTGCAAAAAAAAAAAAAAAAAAGAGAAAAAGAACATGACATGACCCCAACGACCTAATTAAAATGTATGGCCACGCCTTCCAGAGGTCACGCCCATTGTGTTTCCCTCTCCGTCATATCATTCAGAAAGGGTCTAGGTACCACCATGCCAAATGGCCTGCTTCTACTATGAAGTGCACGATCACTGATATTTACTACCTTAACTGCCCCCACTAAATGGGAAGAATGGAGCCAGAGAGGGTACGATATCAAATGGAAGACTGGAAAAACACACTGAGGGGTAAATGGGGAGAGGGGAATCAGTCAAGGTGCATTCTGATAAATGGAGAGAGGGGAATTCAGTGTGCATTGTGATAAATGGGGAGAGGGGAATCGAGTGTGCATTGTGGAAAATGGGAGAGGGGAATCAGTGGTGCATTGTGATAAATGGGGAGAGGGGAACCAGTGGTGCATTGTGATAAATGGGAAGAGACTGGAACCAGTTGTGCCATCTGAGATAATATGGGAAAGAGGTGAAACCAGCGTGAATTGTGATCAATGGGGAAGAGTGGAACCCGTGTGCATTGAGATAATAAATGGAAGAAGAGGGAACCAGTGTGCACTGAGATGTAAATGGGGAAGGAGTGGAAAACAGTGTTGCCACTGAGATAAAAAGGAAGAGTGGGAACCAGTGTGCACTTAATAAATGGGAACCAGTGGAAAATACAGTGTCCACTGAGATCAAAGGGGAAGAGCCGAACCAGTGTTCATGAGAATAAATGGAAGAGTGGAACCAAAGTGTGGCCTTGCAGTCAAATAGGAAGAGTGGAATCCCTGTGCATTTGGTGCTAAATGGAAGAGTGGATCCACTCTGTGCATAGAGATTACATGCGAAGAGTGGAACCAGTGTGCACTGAGATAAAAGCGAAGAGTGGAACCAGTGTTGCATTGTTATAAATGCAGATGGAACCAGTGTGCACTGAGATGGGCATTGTAAAATGGGAAGAGAGTGGAACCAGTGTGCATTGAGATAAATGGGGAGAGTGGAAACCAGTGTGCACTGAGTAAATGGGGGAGAGTGGAACCAGTGGCATTGTGATAAATGGGAAATCTGGAACCAGTGTGCATTGTGATAAAAGGAAATGTCTGGAACCAGTGTGCACTATGATGAAGGGAAGACTGGAACCTATGTGCATTGGGATAGATGGGAAGAGTGGAACCAATGAGCACTGAAGTAAATGGGAAGAGTGGAACCAGTGTGTACTGAGATAAAATGGAAGAGTTGGACAACCAGTGGCCACTGGGATAAATGGGGGATCGTGGAAACCAGCGTGCACTGAGATAAATGGGGAATAGTGGAGCAGTGTGCATTGTGATAAATGGGAAGTGTGGAACCAGTGCGCACTGGTGTAAATGGGAAGAGTTTAAACAAGTGTTACTGGGACATCAAGTGTGGGAAGAGTGGAATCAGGCGATCAATGCATGTATATGGGAAGAGTGTGAACCAGTGTGCATTGTGATAAAATGGGAAGTCTGGAACCAGTGTGCACTGTGCTGAAAAGGAAAGAGGGAACTAGTGAGACTTGAGATAAATGGGAAGAGTGGAACCAGTGTGCATTGTGGATAATGGGAAGAGTGGAACAAGTGTGCACTGAGATAAATGGGAAGAGTGGAACCAGTTTGCACTGAGATCCAATAGGAAGAGTGGAAACCAGTGTGCACTGAGGATAAATGCGAAGAGTTGAACCAGTGTGAACTTGAGATAAATGGGAAGAGTGGAGCCAGTGTGCACTGAGATGAATGGGAAGGTGGAGCCAGTGTGCACTGAGATAAATGGGAAGAGTAGACCAGTGTGCATGTGATAAATGGGAAGAGTGGAAACCAGTGTGCATTGTGATAAATGGGAAGAGTGGAAAAGTGTGCATTGTGAGAAATGGAAGTAGAACCAGTGTGCATTGTGATACTAATGTGGGAAGAGTAGAACAGTGTGCATTGTGATAAATGGGGAAGAGTGGAAACTGGTATGCACTGAGACAAATGGGAAGACTGGAACCAGTGTGCATTGTGAATCAATGGGGAAGAGTTGAAACTAGTGTGCACTCAGATAAATGGGGAGAGTGGAACCAGTGTATGCAATGAGGTAAATGGGGAGAGTGGAATCCAGTGTGCATTGAGAGTAAATTGGAAGAGTGAAAACAGTGTTGCATTGCGATAAATGCGAAGAGTTGGAACCAGTGTGCATTGAGATAAATGGGAAAGGGTGGTGTACACCAGTATGCATTGAGATCAAAATGTGGAAGAGAGGGAACTAGTGAACATTGTGATAAAATGGAAACAGGACTGGAACGAGAGTGCATCAGATCAAATGGGAAGACGGAGCCAGTGTGCACTGAGATAAATGGGTAAGAATGGGAACCAGGGTGCACTAAGGTAGATGGGAAGGACTGTGTCCAGTGTCCACTAAGATAAATGGGAAGACTGTAACCAGGTTTTGCACTGAGATAAATGGGAAAGAGTGGAACCTTGTGCAATGAGAGAAATGGGAAGGACTGTAACCAGTGGGTCCACTGAGATAAATGGGAAGCGTGGAAAGCAGCGTGCATTGTGATAAATGTGAAGACTGTAAACCAGTGTGCACTGAGATAAAGGGAAGAGTGGAACCAGCGTGCATTGAAAATCCAATGAGAAGAGTGGAGCCAGTATGCCACTGAGATAAATGGAATGACTGGAACCAGTGTGCACTGAGAAAAAATGGGAAGAGTGGAACCAGTGTAACCGTGTATGGTGAATGGGGAAGAGGGGAATCCAGTGGGCATTGAGATAAATGGGATGAGTGGAACCAGTGTGCATTGGATGATAAATGGGAAAGAGTGGCACCAGTGTGCAGTGAGATAAATGGGAAGAGTGGCGCCCGTGTGCTTTGGATAAAATAACGGGGAAGAGTGGAACCAGTGTGCACTGAGATAATGGGAAGAGATGGGAACCAGTGGGCATTGAGATAAACTGGGAAGAGGTGGACTAAGATAAGGTGCATTGAGATAAATGGGAAGAGTGGACACCGTTGTGACACTGCGATAAAATGGGAAGAGTGGAACCATGTACATTGAGAGTCAAATGGGAAGACTGGAACCAGTGTGCACTGGAGTCCAATGGAACTAGTGGCCTCCAGTGTGCATGCGTTCAAATGGGAAGAATGGCACCAGTGTGCACTGTGATAATATGTGAAGAGGATGGAACCAGTGTGCATTGAGATAAATGGGGTGAGTAGAACCAGTGTCCATTGAAATAAATGGGGAGAGTTGTATCAGTGTGCATTGTGATAAATGTTAAAGCGTGGAACCAGTGTGCATTTGTGATAAATGTGAAGAGTGGAACCAGTGTGCACTGAGATAAATGGGAAGAGTGGAACCCAGTGTGCATGAGATAAAAGGGAAGAGAGGATCCAGTGTGCATTGTGATCAAATGGGAAAGAGTGGAACCAGTGTGTACTGAGATAAATAGGAAGAGTGGACCAGAGTACCAATGAGATAAATGGGAAGAGTGAGAACAGTGTGCATTGAGATAAATGGGAAAGAGTGGAACCAGTGTGCACTAAGATAAATGGGAAGAGTGGAACCAGTGTGCATTGTGAAGAAGGAAAGAATGGAACCACAGTGTGCAACGAGATAAAATGAGGAGGAGTGGAACCAGCGTGCATTGAGATCAAATGGGAAGAGTGGACCAGTTGTACACTGAGATAAATGGGAAGACTGATACCTGTGTGCATTGAGGATCAACTGGGGAGGAGTGGAACCAGTGTGCACTGAGATCAATGGGGAGAGTGGAACCAGTGTGCATTGAGATCAAATGGGAAAAATGGAGCCAGTGTGCACAGAGATAAATAGGGAAAGTGGAGCCAATGTGGCATTGTGATAAATGGGAAGAGTGGGAACTTGTGTGCATTGAGATAAATGGGAAGAGTGGGAACTGGTGGCATTGTGATAATAGGAAGAGTGAACCAGTGTGCACTGAGATAAATGGGAAGAGTGGAAACCATAGCACTGAGATAAAATGGGAAGAGTGGAACTGGTGTTGCATTGTCGATAAATGGAAAGAGTGAAAGCCAGTGTGCACTGAGATAAATGTGGGGAGAGTGGAAACCAGTGGCACGGAGATCAAATAGGAGGACTTAATACCAGTGTGAAATGAAGTCAATGTGGTAAACCGTTACCCACTGGAGAATTATGTCAAGTGGTAAACTTTTACCCACTGTGCAAATGGTGTCAAGTGGGAAAACCTTACCACTGCCAATGATGTCACGTGGTAAACTTTTACCCACTGTGCAATGGTGTCAAGTGGCAAACCTTTTACCCACTGTGCAATGATGTCAAGTGTGTAAACTTTACCCACTGTGCGGTGAAGTCAAGTGGGAAAGGACTTAACTCACTGTGCAATGAAGTCAAGTGGGAAGACTTAACTCACTGTGCAATGAAGTCAAGTGGGAAGACTTTTAACTCACTGTGCAATGAAGTCAAGTGGGAAGACTGGAATCGATGTGCTGTGGGGTCATGTTGGCAGACTGAAACAAACATAATCGTTGTTTCATCCATTTAACAGACGCGTCCCCTCGATATTACATTCACTATCCTGACCACACAGCCGGTGTTTGTATCTCTGCAGTCATGGTCAATACCAGGACATACTATGAAAAAACAAACAAACGGGAGTACCGGTCTTCTGATAGATTTTCTGAACCAACATTTTCTTCATCGTCATTTTCACTGATCTCACCATATGTCTTGTATTCTGTGGTTCTTTGTGCCTTGTCTCTCATTGTAGAATTTTACTGTACACCCATGCATTTTCAGAGCATGTGGGAAAGTTGTTGGTTTCAATAGACCAAGGACATAGTCACTGGATGGATTTGGTAGCATCCTTGGGGAGGAGTGGTGGTAACTCACGCTGACCCCCAAACTAAAAACCATCACTGACATCAGTAGAGGCCCCTATGGTTGGTGTCCTATGTAGGTTGGATGACAACGGTCACCGCTAAACATAACAGAGTTAAACCTGATAACAATCAGTGTCGCCTATCGGTAGTTGTCTCATGAGGATCTGATAGTAATTGCTCCCTGTGGGGGAGGGGGGGGGGGGGGGGGCTAGCTAGTGGTGTTTGACACGGACGGCCTGAGTGTGCTAGTAACTTCACTGAAAGAACATGAAAGATGACAGTGTAAGTAACAGACCTGTTTGTAACGGTAATTCCTTCGTCATGGAAAATGAACGAAGCATGGAGACGTAAAAGACTGTTTTGTATCAAATATCTACTTCCTGTTCATGGAAAAATGACAGGGCATGAAACAACATCCTTTATTGTAACTGTACTTCCAGGAGGTCGCAGACATGGAAAACAGCACACTGTACCATTATCCCCAGATGCTCGAGTGCATCTCAATTGAAAACCAGTTTTCTTTTGACGTTTGGACATATGTCAAGATGTGTCTGAAAGCTGGAAGTGCGTGGACTGGGAATAATGACGCTGATAGGATCTGGAAGATTAAAATCCATGACTTCGGAGCTAAGCACTTTCTAAACATTGGACTGGTTTGGAAATGGTAAGTCCAACGTCATGGAATTTTCAAAGGAATTTAAAAGTAAATCCAGCAGTTAACGGGGAACAAACAAAATGCAAAAATAAAACGCAAACGTTTCAACCTCTTATGTCTCTCTTGGGCAAGATAAACAACATTTCAGAACAATGAAAACAAAGAACAAGCATTCACTTATCTTCTCCAATACGGCGCAAGATGGGCGTTGACTGTAAATGAGGGCGTGGGAAGAACACAACGCGAGTTAAAATAGTAATTTTTTTAAATAATAACAGTAATGATAGAAATACTAGTAGCATTCATATATAATGATGATAGAAATATAGAAAAATAATAAGAGCAAGGATTAACTACCACTTCTGGTGAATAATATGACGAAAGTAGCTGTGGTACAAATAGTGGCTATACACACAGAAAGGGGAAAAGAGAAAGTACAGAAACAGAAAAAAATTGAACTTACTATCCACCATGGTAACAGTGGTTAGCATTGCGAATTCCCGGCTGGAAAGTCCCGTGAGTTTTATTCCCATTTGAGCCTGTTACATGTGGCATTTTTTTTGGTCGGGAACAACCCATTCGTACTCAGAACTGAGTTTGCCGTAGGCTCAGTTGGAAGATTGGGAACAACGCAGTTCAGTTCGCTCCCCTTACAGCGTGCATCTCTGAGAGTTGCTCAAATGTCCCTGACCAACTTGCAGGTGTAGTAGTCTACGGCATGGTTGATGCTTGGACAACATTATGAGAGTAAGTGTAGAGTACAGTTGTCATGGCAACTCAAACAAGTATAGGAATTCTATACCATCGTTTTCATCATTTCATTGATCAGAATAAGAAAATCCTCCAGTTTTGTGGCCCTATATGCCCTACTGTCATGGTGGCCTCAGTTTCGATTTTCTTCTCCTGCACCTGTGCCCTATGAGGAGTTCGTGCTGAGGTCGCCAGGATCAGCAAGTCCATGGGGACTGTCATTGGACGGGACGTGATGACACGCTACAAAGAAGGGACACTGACTTACCCTGGCTCCACAAATAAGCAAAACTTTTTCAGTATGGCAGGTGGCACCCTGTGTATGTTGCATCAGAACAGAGCATCGCTGAACACCACCCAAACCCTGGTCACTGGCTGTTGAGGTGAGCGTAAAATCCAGGAACTGTGGGAGAAACAGAGGAAGGGTCACGCTTGACTGAATGTTTAGTTAAAGAATCATAACTCCGGAATATGGGACAGAAAGACATGATCACGTTAATGGAACTTTTGTTAAAGAATTATAACGCCTGAATTGGGACAGAAAGAGAATTGGTATGTTTAATTGAATGTTTAGGTAAAACGATCATACCTCATTAAATATGGGCAGAAAGAGATCACGTTAAAAGAACTTTTGTTAAAGAATTATAACGCCGGAATTGGGACAGAAAGAAAAAAAAAGTTATGTTTGATTGAATGTTGAGTTAAAAAAAATTATAACTCCAGATTATGGACAGAAAGGGGTAATCACGTTAATGGAAATTTGTTAAAGAATATACCTGGAATTGGGACAGAAAGAGGAAAAGTTATGTTTGATTGAATGTTTAGTTACAGAGTTGTAACTCCGGGATAAGGGCAGGAAGAGATCACGTTAATGGAATTTTTGTTAAGGAATCATAACTCGGTGAATCGGGGCAGTAAAAGAAGGAGCTCACACTTGCTGGAATTTTTTCTTATAGAATTATAGCTGCGCACTAGGGCAATCCGAGAGGTAGATTGTGTTTGATTTTTCTGTAAAGGACTACAACCCATGAATGATGGCAGAAAAGCAGAATGTTGCGATTGGATTGACCTTTTTTTTTTAAAGAATATTTGGATTACGACAGAGAGGGAGGTATCGTTTGACTGAATTTTACGTTAAAGAATCATCACCTTGGGATTAGGGCAGACAGAGAGAGAGAGAGAGGTCCCGTTTGACAGAATTTTTCTTGAAAGAATTACAATCTTGCCAGGATGTCAGAAAATGATAGAGGTAACATTTAATTGAAGTTGTCGTTAAAAACAATTATTACCCCGTTCAGGTCAGAAGTAGATGAATGTCAGGTTGATTGTGTGTGTGTGTGTGTGTGTGTGTGTGTGTGTGTGTGTGTGGTGTGTGTGTGTGTGTGTGTGTGTGTTCATTTAAATGTGATTGTTCTTACTTGTCCTACATCATTCTAGAACTGCACTGGGGAAAATATTGGTATTTTCAGCGCGCTATTGGCTTTTATCCCCATGAATGTAGGCATTTTTGATGGAGACGAATGGTTTGAGTGTTTGCCTGCGGAGCCGATAGTAATAGGTCTGAACGTTTGTGGGGTCGATTTTTTTTTCTTCTACAAAACCCTTTCTGTTCATCAGCAATAAATGGATAGCTGATTGCGTTGAACCAAGGTTCAAGGCGACTGAAGGAAGGGAAAGGCCCCGCCTTCAATTATGCTGTCCCTGAGGGACAGTTCCCTGTCCATAGGGTCCAGTATGCCAAAGGATATATGTCCCTTTTTTTTAAGGTTTGGGTGCCAGAGTAATTGTTTCATGGATCTGAATCATAATGACTTATCGTGTATTGTGATTCTCTCTCTCTCTCTCCTCTCTCTCTCTCGCTCTCTCTGCGCTCTCTCTCTCTCTCTCTCGCTTAGATGCGGGTGGGGTGTCGTGCCTCTCCGTCTTGTCTGGTGTGCGGTGTGTGCGTGGCACACACACATCGTGCGTGCGTGCGGAGTGGCGCACTCCACACACACACACACCACACACACACACACACACGCCACACGCGCAGAGCACACACACACACACACATCGTAAGGCACATTACGCAGAAGTTTACAACAAAAACGGCATACTCTTCATCTTCAGTAGCTGACTGTGACAGTTTGGGAGAGTCGTGTGACGGTTTTTTCAAAACCCTTCAGATGGTTCGTGGAAAACACAATAGCAAAGCCGATGCCAATGAACTAGCTAGAGACTACTGCGGTGTCTTTGGGCGGCGAGTTGAGTGTTCCATCATGGTTTGCATGACTGGGCTCGTGTATTCCCAAAGGTACCACAAGGACCATGGACAATTGGACGTTACCACTGGGTGGGGTGTGTCCACGTATAATGTGTCACCGGCGCTCTATGTATAAAACTTTGTGTAATCACTATAGACAAAACTGTTCTTTACCACTCTGCGCAAGTGCGGATAACTTTTTCTGACCGTAGGAAACAATGTTTTCTGCTGCTTTTGAGTAAAATAATCTATCTCGTAAATGCGCCATGCAAGAAAAACAGGTTCCATTTCGATCGCACAATATGTAAATTTAACCGAAGCAGCATCGATGCTAATTCGTATGGACACAAGTCTGTCTCCCTAACCACCACCAATCTTTCATTGCCAAAGAGGCAACAGTCACTGGCAATATGTCCTGCCGGTCATACAATGTATCCGTTTTTTCCTCTGTCACAACAACAAGTACAATAAGGTTTGCCAAACAGCTTGTACATTTTCTGATCAACAAAACTCATGTAAAACAGATCATTCTTTACACAAGCCTACCATACCTCAATTCCATTTTTTCATGCAACGATAATACACTTTCACTGTCATATACCTTGCGTGTAACTACCTAATTGATTGTCTGGATGAGAGTGACGAATCCTTCTGTAAAAACATCCATCTTGTGTGAAAACATTCACGTGTTCCAATGGTCAGTGTCTGACCTATGACAAGGTGTGTGATCACTACTTTCACTGTTGGGATGAATCCGATGAAAGCAGCTGTAAGACTCTTAGAACTTTAAGTGTACAATATTCATACTTTCCTTCCCCTGTGCTAGTGAGATTGATGACAAACTGCAGTTCACCTCAACCCCAATGAATTCCAACGAGTCCTGTCCTGACAGCCACTACCGTTTGTCCTGGTGACTTCAATGACTGCCTGCCTGTCTACACACGATGCAATGGAATGTACGACTGTATCGACCACCCAGGATGAAGAAGGATGTGAGGACATGACATGTCCAGGATTTTTACGATGCAGAACTTCAAGAATGTGTGTGCATGGAGATGATGTGTGTGATGGGTGGTCCCACTGCCCACTGCGTGATGATGAATTACTGTGTGACATGACCTGTCCGCAACACTGTCAGTGTCAAGGTCACACATTTCGGTGCACTCGGCCATTCTTTATAGCACTCTATCCTCAGCTCCGTTCATTAGATGCCACAGGCTCTGGTATGACCTTGTCTGACGTGAAACACCAGACCTATCTCATTCATTTGGTCCTTGCCCAGTGCTCTTTGATTAAGATAACTAACATTACTTTGTTGAATTTGAAATTTCTCGACCTAAGTGGTAACAAGATGCAGAAACTCACTATGGCTTCTTTACTTCATTTTCAAAATTTAGAAATATTGTCGCTGTCCGCAGAATCCTTTAACCTCACTTTTTACAGTGTGGTCCTCGACTGTCAAAGACAGACAAGCTCACAGCCATCGACCTGTCATATTCCGCACTCACCTTGTTTGACGCCCAGGTTTTCTCCCCTTTCCTCGCATACAGAAACTGAATCTAACATGGACGTCCATCCATACATTCCCCAGCACTTTTCAGTCAATGCCTCATCTGGCAGAACTGTACATGGACGGCAGCAAGGTGAGAACATTTCCACCTGACATCTTTACACATATGTCACGTTTACATTTCATACGTACAGAAATTATAAATTTTGCTGCGATGAAATTCTCCTCAGAGCTTTGACACTGTAATTTGCCTTGCCCCCAAAGACGAAGTTTCTTCTTTCATGTGACGATTTACTGCAGTCATGGACGTACGTGTGTTTCTATGGCTGATGGCCTGTCTCTCACTGACTGGCAACATGTTCTGTTGTGGCGCACGTTTAGTTGTACAAAACCCGACATCTCTCTCTGGCTTCAGCGTGTTTGTCCTGGACCTCACCACGGCTGACTTCCTAATGGAAATCTACATCACCATTATTGGAATGGCCGATGAACTGTTCCGTGGCAGATATCTCCATCATGATGACGCATGGAAAAAACAGCGGGACCTGCAAGGTGGCTGGTTTTCTGTCTCTGTTGTCTAGTGAGGTGTCAGCTCTGGTCATCTGCCTTATCACGCTGGATCGTTTTGTTGTCCTTCGTTTCCATTCAGTACGCTGAGATTTGAGACATCCTCAGCTGCAGTGGCTTGTGTATTGACTTGGATGGTTGGCTGCTTTCTGGCTTTGTTGCCCTTACTTCCGGTGACATCACACTGGCAGTTTTATGGACAGTCAGGAATTTGTATTCCACTGCCTGTTACACGACGATATTTTGAAGGGAGAGAGTATTCTGTGGGTGTGTTAGTATTCCTTAACTTTATTCTGTTTTTCCTCATTTCTATGGGTCAGATCTTTATTTACAGGTCATCCAGAACAATGCATTGAAGAGCTGCAGCACAAGAAGATCAAAGGATATGATCATAGCCCAGCGGTTGATCAGTGTTGCAGTAACAGACTTCATGTGCTGGTTTCCCATTGCATTGTGTGGCTTTCTGGCCTTAGCAGGTACTCCCATTTCAACGGAAGTCAATGTGGCCTTAGGTATTCATATTACCCCTAAACTCTGCTGTCAATCCCTTCCTGTACACATTCAACACTCTGGCGGAGAAACGAAGGAAACGAAGGAAATCAATGAAAGGAAACTGTTACATTGGTTAGAAACCCATCCTGACGTTATCGATCGATAAGATGGCTGGAACCCCACCCTGACACCAATGACTGTTTAAAGTAGCTAGAAACACGCTACGATGTCACTGACTGTTAAAGTAGCTAGAAACACACTACAATGTCACTGACTGTTAAAGTAGCTAGAAAACACACTACGATGTCACTGACTGTTAAAGTGTCTAGAAACACACTACGATGTCACTGACTGTTAAAGTGGCTAGAAACACAGTCGAATGTCACTGATTGTTAAAGTAGCTAGAAACTCACCCTGATGTCAGTGACTGTTAAAGTGGCTGGAAACCTTTATCGACAACATTGACTACTCAGTCAGTCATTCCCCTGACCGCTGGGGTCTTTGGGGGGGGGGGGGGGGGGGGGGGGGGGCGTGATGAGGCAGCCACCGTTTCTCTCCAGGATCTTCTGTTGGTGGCTGTCTTGAGATCTGGCATGGTCATTTTGGTCCAGTGCTTTATATTGTCGGACCAGCTCTTTCTCTGCCGTCCTCGTCTGCGCCCTCCTTCAACGGTACTTTGAAGGTTGGTTTTGGAGAGTGTGTTGTGACCATCTTCCGTCGTTTGACGGTTGCCAGAAGTGGTTCGTGGGGGCCCATCTAGGTTAGTGACCAGGTTCCACACATAAATCATTGGTCTTGAATTCTTTGTAGGAGATGCGGAGTACTTTCCTCAGGCACCTGGTCTCAAACGCTGGATTCTTCTTTCTGTTTCGGCCATCAGTGTCCATGTCTCCCAACCAATATAAGAGTTGCTCTTCCACACTCTGTTCAGTCTGGCCATCACTGCTGATGTGGAGTTGATCCTGGAATCAGATTTCTGCTGTGCAGGTGCCATCTTTGGACAGGGTTGCTGCCCAGTACCTGAAGCATGTCACTTCTTCCAGGGCTCACCATTCATGGTTATGTTGGCACTGCTGTTAGTCGTGCTGTTGACCATGACCTTTGACTTCTCTCTGCTGACCTCCATGCACTTGCTCTTGCGACAAGTCTGTTTGTGAGATCCTGGAGCTCGGTGTTGCTGCCCCCCCATGAGGTCGATCGTCTGCGAAACGAAGGTTGCAGACCGGCCTGCCGCCAATGCTGATGGAGGTGTGTGGTTCTTCGATGGTGTCTTGTATGATTCTCTCCAGAAAGATGTTGAAAGGGACTGGAGATAGTAGGCACCCTTGCCCGACTCTGACTGTGGTCGGGAAGAACTGGACCTGCTGGCTATTGAGAAGTACTGTGCTGATGGAGTGTTCGTAGAGGGCCTGAATGACCTGGACGAGCCTCTCATCAATGCTGAAGTCTCTGAGAACCTGCCATAGGCTGTTGTGCCACGCCCAGTCGAATGCCTTCTTAAAGTCAGTGAAGGTGTGGAAGAGGTCCTTTTGGTGTTGTAGATGCTTTTCAATCAAGACTCGGCAGTTGAAAATTTGTTTCACAGTGCTCCGCCCTCTTCTAAAACCTGCTTGTTCTTCTGATAGCAGTTCCTCAGCCTTGGATGTTCAGTCGGTTGAGGATGATGCGAAGCATGATTTTGCTGGGGTGGCTGATCAGACTTATAGTCCTGTAATTTTGGCATTGTTTGAGTTACCTTTCTTGGGTAAGGGAAACACCAGTGACTGGGTCCACTCTGTTGGCCACTTCTTTTCTGTCTAGATCTTCTGGCAAAGCATTGTTAATGCCTCTGTTGTCTCTTTCCCTCCGTATTTCACAAGCTCAGCTGGGACATTCTCCATTCCTGGGGATTCCCTGGCTTCAGACTGTATGGCGGCCTCAACCTCCTCCTCAGTACTTAGAGACCGTTCTCACTGTCTGCGGGTCGTTGGTTGTCCTGCAAAATGGATGTGTCCGGGTGAGCTGGTAACTGTAAAGGCACTCACAGTATTCTGTCCACCTCTTCATTCTCTGTCAGTAGCTTGCCATTCTTATCTTCGATGACTGCTGATCTTGTCTGGTTAGACTTTATTGAGGGTCTTGAGTGTGTTGTAGGCTTCTTTGCTGTTCCCTGCTTCCATGCCTTTCTCGATTGCTTCGCACTGCTCCTCTATCCAGTTTTCCTCGGCTGTCTTCATCTTCTTCCTGACTTCTCTGTTCACCTGTTGGTACTGCATCCTGACTATTAAGTGGCTGAAAACCCGAACTGACATCAAAGGGTGCCAAAGTTACTTGAAGACCATCCTAACACCAATGGCTGTTAAAGTATCTGTACGTAATTCCAACGAACCTGCAAGTCTAAGTCACAGTGAGTCACAATTTGTTTGTTTGTTCATTTGTTTTAAGTTACTTTTTTATTATTCCGTCTGCTTTCAGTTCATGCCATTATATGCATAGCATATAATCTTTTGCAAATTGCAAAACTATTCCACCAAAATGCAAGACGTCGATTGCTTACACTGAACGCGTTCTTTAAAGCAATTCTACTCGTAAATAATATGTGATCAGTTAGTGCTGGTTGCTGTTCTCATCGAAGTTGACATGCTTTTCTCGAAAAAAAAAAAAAAATCAACAAAGGAGTTGTGTTCTCACTACAAAGTATGCAGTATGGTGTGCATTGTTACTGTGATGTTTTTTGACATGCTTTTTCTCGGAAAAAAAAAAAATCAACAAAGGAGTTGTGTTCTCATTACAAAGGTGTGCAGTATGGTGTGGCATTGTTACTGTGATGTTTTTTCACAGAAAGAAGTGCAAGGGTTCCTGTACCCCCACCCCACCCCCACCTGGCCTGAGTGCTGTTTATCACAACACGCCATTTGTGCCATACAGTTAAAGCATGTTTCTTCAGCTCCCACCCCCAGCCCTAATCACTCCCTCCCTCCCTCCCTCCCTCCCTCTCTCTCTTTCTCTCTCTGTCTCAACCCCACAGGGAGTTTCAAGGCACTAGCCTGAAGACCAGTTCATCTGGTTCCTCCAGTTCGCTGGTTGTGTGTCATGCCCTGAGTCTCTGTAGATGTTTCACTATCTTCTCTGTAAATGTTGTCACTACCTACTCTGTAAATGTTGTCACTACCTACTCTGTAATGTTGTCACTACCTTCTCTGTGATGTGTTTACTACCTACTCTGTAATGTTGTCACTACCTACTCTGTAATGTTGTCACTACCTACTCTGTAAATGTTGTCACCACCTACTCTGTAATGTTGTCACTACCTACTCTGTAAATGTTGTCACTACCTACTCTGTAAATGTTGTCACTACCTACTCTGTAAATGTTGTCACTACCTACTCTGTAAAATGTTGTCACTACCTACTCTGTAAATGTGGTCACTACCTACTCTGTAATGTTGTCACTACTACTCTTGTAAATGTTGTCACTACCTACTCTTTAAATGTTGTCACTACCTACTCTGTAATGTTGTCACTACCTACTCTGTAAATGTTGTCACTACCTACTCTGTAATGTTGTCAATGTTACCTACTCTGTAAATGTTGTCACTACCTACTCTGTAGATGTTGTCACTACCTACTCTGTAATGTTGTCACTACCTACTCTGTAAATGTTGTCACTACCTACTCTGTAGATGTTGTCACTACCTTCTCTGTTATGTTATCAGTCCCATCGTTCGTTCCGTCGTCCCCGTTATCTTCCTCTTTCAACACTTTCCGGAGGATTGTTTTAGCAAGGCTATTAGGTCTTTTGACATGGCCATGCCGATCAGCAGACCGTCGTAAAGTCCTATGTGCTACCGCATGGTTTGACACACTTGTTGATTATATGGTGATATGATCAGTATATGTTTAGTATCTTGCGTTAAAATCTCATCAACATACCTTGGATTCTTCCTATCAGATTGGCTGTGAGGGTCCCTGTCTCTCATGTCTACGGGAAGACGGAATGTACCAGTGAGTGCAGGAGGCCTGGTCTGGCGTTTCGTGGAGATGGTCTTGTCCGTCCATACAGGTTTAAACTGGACAGTATTGAAGTTGTTTTTACTGCCCCAGAGAGAGCTCCTCATCTGGATCCCTCACTGCTAATGATGGATCACAGGAAAGTGAACTGTTGAGCACGTTCAGCTTTTGACAGTGGACAGTTACATCAGTATTAGTCATGCTGTGTTTGACTGTCGGCTTGCACTTTCATCACCAATTCCCATGCCATATTTTGTGGAACACCAAGATCAACATTGTACCAGTGATTTTCTTGTTTACAAAATTGAAACTGTGAATGCCATTGCACTAACAATCAATCTAGAAACAGTAAATATTCTAAAATTTTCGAGAGTCATAATGTTGTACAGCCAAGCAAATGTATGGAACTCCCCAGATGGATCAGAAACCATAGCATGTTATGGATGAGCAAAACGCTCGGAACATTCCAAGAACAATTTCTTCAAGCTTCTTGCATGTTCGTCATTATCCATGGACTTTAGAGGAACCTCCGGAATTATTGTGCAGTCTTACTTATCATACGTTGTTTTCTAGATTAACATCATGTGAAACTAGACTCATCTGACACGAAATCTACACATTTTTTGTAGATCTGATTTCAGCGAATGGTGAAAAGTAAAGGTAATTTGTCTGTAGCAGTAGGCCCACTTATAACAAATCTAACAGGCATGCAGAAATTCCGTCTTATGCAGGAATCTCATGTTACTGCCAGACTAGGGACCCTCTGGCCATTGGTATAAACATAAAAGGCAGCATGTGCTTATCCACCCCCACACCACCAGCCCACAGTGCTCTCCACAGACACATTACCATACTACTCATCGTTTGCCCCATGTATATGCTACGGCTATCTTCTCTTCTCCCCTCCAAGAACTATCCTCCATTTGCTTCATCAAGCTATCGTTTACTCATTAATCTTTCCTTCTATTATTCTGTTCTTATTACATATAATCTCTCTTTTACATATTTTTTTTCTGATGTTTTCGCCCCCTTTTTTTTCTTTTTTTTCGTTTTTTTTATTTCGCATAAATCATGTACCAAGAAACATGAATCGTGAACATGTTAGTAACTAGTAGGCTCTGCAAATATTTCCTCAAGGAGAGCAAAAAAAAAAAAAAAAAAAATCTGTTCTGTTCTCTCTCTGTCTTCTCTCTTCTCGTCTCTCTCTCTCCTCTCTCTCTCTCTCGCTCTCTCTCTCTCTCTCTTCTCTCGCTCTGTCTCTCTCTGTCTCTCTCTCTCTCTCTGCCTCTCGCTTTCTCTGTCTCTCTCTCTCTCTCTGATTGTTTTTCTTTCTGTCATCTCTCTTTAACTATTTCATTCTTTTGACTGTCTAGTTCTGTTTCATCTCTGTTTTGTTGTCATCTTCCCCTTTCTCAGATTTTTTTTTCCCTTTCAGCCTTTACTGCTGGCTACATTCATTGTTTCTTCTGTGCTGCTTTGAAGCTTTTGAAAATGTACGTACGGAATCCGTAAGAGCAATACGAGCAGAATCTTGGAGCGTTAAACACTTTCTGGAATCATTTTGACACTAACATGCAATGTGGCCGTACACGTCTCTGTTCAGAACTAGATCTTGGTCTGCCAGCACGTACATTTTTGCATGGATTGTTGCAGGCTTCTCTTCACAAAACAAGACACGATGGACCGAAGATGATGTAAATGGTGTCAACAAGGAGCAAAGCATAACTGCAGTCTTTGAGCGACCCCGATCAGTTTCACAATGTTCACTATCTTCATGGAAAAAAGAAACCGATCTCGGTTTGAATGACCACAGTACACTAAACACGGACATTGGATCCACATTCAGACTTGCATGCAGATATATCCAGTTGCTGCCGCAAACTGCAATCATTAATACAACAACGACTGGATTGTAGCCTTTGCATACGCACTGGGACTCTAACGTCACGTAAAACGTCACATGTCTGAAGCGCGCAAGTGAATCAATAAACAATGATAAGAATATCAATGTGTTTGTAACAAGAAAGGCATTTTTTATTTCAATATGAGCGATGCAGAAGATGGACTAAAACAATATAAGCATTAATCAGACTAAAACTTGTATGAAAGGTCAGTAACCTCTTGATAAAACTCAAGGTCAGAATCTTGCGTGCACTGGTGGATTCGATCTCTTGAGATGACCTGACATTGATTACTGCAGCTCTGCCTGCCTACAATACGCAAAGACCCCACACGAACCACCTCAGTGATGAAAGATTCATCCCAGAGATCTTCCTTCTGTCAGAACATTGCTGTCACAGCTCTTAAAAAAAAAAAAAGAAAAAAAGGGAAGAAAGAAATGGGAAAGAAAAAAAATGCTCGCTTGCGTACTGAAAGAGTGCGTCATCGCTGATTATGTGATCTAGCTTCTTTTTATATTTCGTAATACATGTGTTCACATATCTACGTCTGATTTGCAGATATGGCCATTAAGTAGTCTGTTCATGACAAGTGTAACTTTACATTGTAACAACTTCGGCATATAATGTAATTCCACAAGCCTAAGCCTGTATAAGTATTTAAAACAATAGTTCTAAAAGGCAATGACTTACAGGACAATGTCAATTTAAAACACTGACTTTATTTGCTGAAAAACGCTTATCACAGATTTTACGGTCATTGTAATTGAGTGACATTGTCAAACAGCGGGAAAGATCCTAATACTGTATCATCTGCCAGTTTGTTTATTCTCATGTGTTTACCCAGCTGAAAAAATGGTGATGTTAAAGGTTTACCACCACCACCACCACCATCATCCACCCCACTCACATACCCTGAAAACAGTATGAATACAAAGACTCACTTGTTGCACATGTAGTCAAAAGACAATGGAGTAGTAACGCCACTGCAGAATAAAGTACTACCGTGGGGGTGGGGGGGGGGGGGGGGGGGGGGAATTCCCAGAAATCCAAACTTGACACACCACCAACGAGAACTGGAGGAACCTGGTGAAGCGTTCATGAGTTTGGTGCCCCAGTTGACTCCCCAGGAGATGAAGGGGGACAGAAGAAGACAGTAAAAGCAGTCCATAATGTGTCCTGAGATTATCAGAGATAGGCCTTCCTAGGTAACGTGCGCGTGTGACCTTAAAGTCCAAAATACAGAGAGAACAGCGGTAGCATGTAGGGTGTTCTTCCACCGATAGGAATCTAATAAAAAAAAAAACAACACATAATTATGAAGCAAAGATGTGTCTTGTTGCATGATACTATCTTGTGTTTCACTGATGGAAGCCGTAGAAGACACACGAACAGAAGGTGTGACATGTTGTATTACAATATGTTATTTCATTAATGGATAGCCAGTGGAAGACACAGAGCAGACAGTGTGACATGTTGCATTGCACTATGTTATTCATTAATGGATAGCCAGTGAAGACACATGAGCAGACAGTGTGACATGTTTGCATTGCACTATGTTATTTCATTAATGGATAGCCAGTGAGACACATGAGCAGACAGTGTAACATGTTGCATTGCACTATGTTATTTCATTAATGGATAGCCAGTGAAGACACACGAGCAGGCGTGACATGTTGTATTACACTATGTTATTTCATTAATGAAAAGCCACTGACGACACTATAAGCAGAAGGTGTGACATGTTGAAACCCCCAGTGGCGTGGAAGGTCGTGGGTTCGAATTGCTCAAATTTCCTGACCAACACTGCAGGTGCCTGTATCTCTCGGGCCTGGTTGACGCCGGGATATATTATGAAAGGAAGCGTAGAGTACAGCCCTGTCATGTAGTCTCAGACCGAAATGAAATCCGTAGCATCATCTTAATCATCATCCTCATTCTCATCGATCAGCATTAAAAAAAAAAGTCTCAAATTCTGTGGCCCTTCATGCCCTGCTCTCATGGTGACCTCAGTTTTCGATGTCCTCTCCACACGTCTGTGGCCTTGGTTTTGGTTCCGTCGGGGTCACCGGTATCGCGAGTCCATGGGGGCTGTCGTTGGACGGACGTGGTGGCGCCCTCCGGAGGAGAGCTCACTCACGCCGGCTCCGCGACTAAGCAATTATTGTCGTCAGTAGGGGGGCTTAGTAGGTGGTGTCCTGCGTATGTTAGATCAGAACAGGCGCCACTGAACACCACCGAAGTGACTCGGCAGCAGTGCAGTGTCTCTCCTCCGGTGGGTTGCCTCTTGACGACTTGACATTGACTGCTCCCTGTGGATTGCCGGTGCCGGGCTGCGGCGGGGCCGACCGGGCTGTGTGCTGTGGACGGGGT
>JADBJO010026377.1:12500-15000 GCA_016801955.1 Conus betulinus | reverse complement strand
TCTTCATAATTTTCATTTCTTGTTTTTGATCCTCCCACTGGACCAGACGGATGGCCCGAGTGGCTAGCCTTTCAAATGAGGACGATAAGCAGAAGGGCGGAGGATGAGGGTTGGGGTGGGGATGTGTTGAGGGGCAGGAAGGATCCTGGAGGAAACATAAAACAAGGAACATTTGAGCGTACAATTGTTCGTGACTGGACCCAACAAAGCTTGGCATCGTGGCTCTTGTTCCCTTCCCATGCGGGGTTGCACATGGTCATGCACAACATGAGGGCGGGGCTCATGTGCTTGCGGAATTGACGGCCGTGAATCTGAAATAAATGGTAGCGAACCGCCCACAGAAACGTGGACAAACGAGTCACAAGACAAAACACGACGCGTTTCGACCTCTTAGGTCTTCTTCAGGCAAGATACAAATAAGCAGACAACGAAAATTCATTTAGCTTTGATCGCTTCAGAGTTTAGCGCAAGAAAGGCGTTTTGAATGAGCTTACGGCCCGGAGTCTGGGTCGGAGTACCACATCTTGAAATCCTGCTCTTCCCATCCAGCAGTAAACGGATACCTGATGAGTTCTACGGAAGGTTGTAGGAGGCGGCAAAGGGAGTGGGCGGTTGGAAGGATGGGGGTGGGCTGGCGGGGGGGGGGGGGGGGGGGGGGGGGGGGGGGGGGGGGAAGGGGGGGCTGGGCAGGCGCCAACCCAATAACGCCGTGCCCAGACACGGTGACCCTTTTACAATTTTCTGCCGTTACGACCATCAGGCGATTTTTTTTTTCCCCAACCCGTTTAACCCTTGTGGAACAACTGCACACATGGGATACAAGATCCCTTCAGTGGCCTCAAATTCATGACGCAGTCACTAATAGCGAGTCACATTTTGAGACGGGTAACATTTGTTAGACAGGCAATTTTTTTTTTCTTTTTTTTTAAAGTAAAATTTAAGGGATTATTTCGTGCGTAGAAGTTGACAAATTTGTTAACTTCTGAAATAACAGCAGTAACATGACGAGGGTTGTGGTAAATCAGGATGCTAGACGCGTAGCCTCATCAACAAAGCCTGGGTACCAGCACTCCCTCTTTGCCTTGTCAAGAAGGAGTAGTAACGCACGAACACTCACCCAGCCAACCCAACAAACTCTCACCTAGTCAACCCAGGAAACATTCAATTAGCGAACCTACAAATATTCCCCCAGCCAACCCAGCGAGCACTTAACCAGCCAACCCACCACTCACTCCGCAGCCAAAACAACAAACACTCATTGCGCCAATCCACAAAACACTCACCCAACCAACCCACCAATCACTTACCAGACCAACCCACCAAACACTCATCCCGCCAAACCCAGTAAACACTCACCCACCCAACCCACCAAACACTCACCCAGCCAACCCAGTAAACACTCACCCACCCCAACCCACCAAACACTCAGCCAGTCAACCCACTAAACAGTCACCTAGCCAACCCACGAAACACTCATCCAGTCAACCACCACTCAACCACCAAACACTCACCCACCCAACCCATCAACACTCACCCACCCAACCCTTCAAACACACATCCACCAAACCTAACTTGCTTCACAGGTCAGCATCATTAAACGAGTTGCACGTTTAATTCACATAGCACGGGGCAGGGTATTTAAGAGCCTTGTGGGGCTCATTCCCCGATGGAGCTCACCAGTTCCCAGGGAACCAGAACCAAGGGCCACAGCATACCAGTTCCCAGGGAACCAGAACCAGGGCCACAGCATACCAGTTCCCAGGGAACCAGAACCAAGGGCCACAGCATACCAGTTCCCAGGGAACCAGAACCAAGGGCCACAGCTACCAGTTCCCAGGAAACCAGAACCAAGGGTTGTAGGACACCAGTTCCCAGGGAACCAGAACCAAGTGCCACAGACGCTAGTTCACAGGGAACCAGAACCAAGGGCGTTGTAACACCAGTTCCCAGGGAACCAGAACCAAGGGCCACAGGACACCAGTTCCCAGGGAACCAGAACCAAGGGCCACAGGACACCAGTTCCCAGGGAACCAGAACCAAGTTGTGGACACCAGTTCCCAGGGAACCAGAACCAAGGGCCACAGGACACCAGTTCTCAGGGAACCAGAACCAAGGGCTACAGAACACCAGTTCATAAGGAAGAAAGAAAAAGACCCGATCTCCACTCTGGGATGAAAACCAGAACACGACAGAACAGCCCCCGTCCTGGGACCAACGAGCAGACACCCTGACACCCAGACCACACACTTCAGTCTGGGCACCGTGTCCTTAAGGGCCTCAGGCCAATAGGACACTCTGCTACTACTCGTTCCCGCTGACCCTGAGCAGAGGCTGCAGCGAAGTCCAAGGATGCAAAGGAAAGAGGATCAACGTCTGGTCTCGTTGTCCCACTAGTTGTCTCCACTGGAGTCCCGTTCCCTCACGCAAGTCACCGACCACTTCCGTTACCACCAACAATGAGAAATCGTTCAGCTGCCTGAGGTGCCCTCTCCGGTTACCA
>JADBJO010026377.1:0-10000 GCA_016801955.1 Conus betulinus | reverse complement strand
CAGCTTATTATCTATAAAAGTTCCTAAATATTTGTATGATTCAACACGTTCTACTTCAGCACCTTTGATAAAAAGTGGTGGTACAGCTTTTGGATTCTTTCTAAAATCAATCAACATTTCTTTCGTTTTTGTTACATTCAGATCAAGATAGTTATGATCGCACCAGTCAACAAATCTTTGAACCTCCTTGAAGTAAACAGAATCAGAGTTGGAAAGATCCACAAGTGCTGAGTCATCTGAATATTTAATGTACAAAGTTGAATCACTTCCTGAACAATCATTTGTGTACAGAGTAGTAAAAAGCACTGGTGATAAAACAGTACCCTGGGGTGCGCCAGTTGAAATGACTCTGGAGACGAAACACACTTTGATATCGAACAGACTGTGTCCTCTGTGTAAGAAAATCAATTATCCAAAGAATGAGCTTGTTACCCACATTTATGTTAATGAGTTTCTTTGCCATCAGATGTGGTTGTATGGTGTTGAATGCTGATGAGAAATCAATAAAGAGAATGCGTACAAAGGAGGCAGGTTTTTCGAGGTGTGAAAAAGCATGATGGAGAAGTGTGAGTGTGGCATCATCTGTTGATCTGTTCTGTTGGTATGCGAACTGAAACGGGTCTTGGTACTGTGTAGTATCTTTTAAAAAACATAACTGAGGACAATTCTTTCAAGACATTTCATTGCAACAGATGTGAGGGCAACTGGTCGGTAATCATTTAAACAGCTTGGGTTGCGTTTTTTGGGAACAGGACATACAGTGGCATTTTTCCATAAAACAGGAATTATACATTCTCTAAGTGACCAGGTAAACAAACGACTGTAAACATAGGAGAGCTGAGAAGCACACACCTTCAACAATTTTCCACAGATATTATCAGGGCCCATTGCCTTTCTCACATTTAAACGTTTGAAAAAAAACTGAACATCATTTTCCTCAATCACAACAGAATCACTTCCATCAACATCGTTTTTAACATTGCTTTGGAGTTCTTCCTTCACTTCCTTTAATTCTTTACTAAAATCTTTATCATCAAATCTACAGTAAAAATCGTTCAGCTTTTCTGCAAATTGCTTCTGTTCTTTTGCTGTTTTTTTGTTACTAATATTTTTGGTTTGAACATTTTCCTGAACCTGATAAAACCTTTATTCCTTTCCATGCATCTCGCATATTTCCATTCTGGAACTCCGTTTGCAGTTTCTTTTGTACAACCTTACGATCGCTTTTATTGCCTGATTGAAAAGCTCTTTTTTTTTTTTTCATTTTTAGAGTTATTTTCAGAGATTTTGTAACCCAAGGTTTGTTGTTGGGAAATATTTTGATAGTTTTAGTAGGTACAATCATGTGTTCACAGAAAGAAATGTAGCTGGAAATAACATCGGTGGCTTCGTTAATGTCAAAACTAGAATTCAAAAACAAATTCCAATCTGTACATTCAAAACAAGCCTGTAATTCATCAACACACTTTCTTGTGTCCAACACTGCACTTGCTTTTTAGTGATAGGTTGTGTTTTCACTTTTGGTCTAATACCGCTGATTAAAACCGTGAGTTTATCATTAATGATGAATGAAAACAAAAACGTTGATCATTAATGGAAAAAATGAATCGAACGAGTTTGTCGTTTATGGTGAAGAAAACAAGACAGTCTGTCGCTAACGGTGGATAAAAAAAAACATGAGTTTTGATGTATCGAACTGGTAACGTCAAAAACTAAAGCAGCTAGTACAACTGTTTCTGTGTCGTTTGGGCAGTAACAACCGCTACAACTCTATTTCAGTTGGAGGTCTAAACCAACCCACCAGGCCAAAAGTTCTGAAGAAATCCGAAATGAGCGCAAGATCAAATAAAACGTCTTTCGTAAGTTGTTGAGGAACATCTCCAACTGCACCTGACCTTCAGTCCACAGACAATGACCTTCAGTCCACAGACAATGACCAAAGGGCAGGAGACACCTACAGATGACCTTCAGTCCACAGACAATGACCTTCAGTCCACAGACAATGACCAAAGGGCAGGAGACACCTACAGATGACCTTGTCCACAGACAATGACCTTCAGTCCACAGACAATGACCAAAGGGCAGGACACACCTGCAGATGACCTTCAGTCCACAGACAATGGCCACAGGGCAGGGCACACCTGCAGATGACCTTCAGTCCACAGACAATGACCAAAGGGCATGGCACACCTGCATATGACCGACCGCGCTGCCTCCCTGGCAAACACAAGGTCTGGTGTCCGCAGGCCAGGCTGATCTCGACACTCCTGTGAGCTCTGCTGATACACAATATCAGCCCTGGCACAGTGCAGTCCTCTCACCTCCATATATGTACTGTATCAGCCATGGCACAGCGCAGTCCTCTGATCTCCACAGATGTACTGTATCAGCCATGGCACAGCGCAGTCCCTCTGATCTCCATAGATGTACTGTATCAGCCATGGCACAGCGCAGTCCTCTGATCTCCATAGATGTACTGTATCAGCCATGGCACAGCGCAGTCCTCTCACCTCCATAGATGTACTGTATCAGCCATGGCACAGCGCAGTCCTCTGATCTCCATAGATGTACTGTATCAGCCGTGGCACAGCGCAGTCCTCCTCTGATCTCCATAGATGTACTGTATCAGCATGGCATAGTGCAGTCCTCTCTCACCTCGATGGATGCATGCTATCACCCGATGGCACTGAGCAATCATCTGACCTCCGTAGATGTATGCTATCGTCCCTGGCACTGTGCAATCCTCTGACCTCTATATGATGTATGCTATCGTCGCTGGCACAGTGCAGTCCTCCGATCTCTATGGCTGAAAGCTATCAGCGAAACCCTCTTACCTCTATGGATGTACTGTATCAGCCATAGTACAGTGCAATCCTTTGACCTCTGTAGATGTGTGCTATCACCAATGGCACAGTGAAATCCTCTGACCTCTATATGATGTATGCTATCAACCATGGCATAGTGAAATCCTCTGACCTCTATATGATGTATGCTATCAACCATGGCACAGTGAAATCCTCTGACCTCTATATGATGTGTGCTATCACCAATGGCACAGTGAAATCCTCTGACCTCTATATGATGTATGCTATCAACCATGGCACAGTGAAATCCTCTGACCTCTATATGATGTATGCTATCAACCATGGCACAGTGAAATCCTCTGACCTCTATATGATGTGTGCTATCAACCATGGCACAGTGAAATCCTCTGACCTCTATATGATGTGTGCTATCACCATGGCACAGTGAAATCCTCTGACCTCTATATGATATATCGTATCACATATGGGACAGTGAAATCCTCTGACCTCTATATGATGTATGCTATCACCCATGGCACTGTGCAGTCCTCTGACCTCCATAGATGTACTGTATCAGCCATAGCACAGTGCAATCTTTTGACCTCTATGGATGTGCTACATCAACACTAGCACAGCGGAACCAGTGGAAGCCTAACTCAACAAACACACAAACACTGGCTTCGTGTCCCTCCCGGTCTCACTGACGCTGCACTCTACTGTCGCCAGGCAAAGCTGAAGTCACCCCTGAAACCCATCCTAGAGGAGTACAAAACGGCACAAAGCGAGGTCACGGCCCATGCTTGACAGCTCCAAGACAAGGCCGTGAGACCATCAGGAAATGGAAGGTTCGGGAGGCAGCGGGCGTGGTAAAAGGAAACCTCTAGTTCAGGGGAAGGGCGGGAGACACCACGACCAGCAGTCAGGGGCTGGAGTCACCAGAAGTCAAATGGGGCTCATAAGCCGATGGGAAAGCAGAGACAGATATGGTCATACATGAAGTAAAGAAAGGAGAGGATGCCAAGGGGATCCTGAAGACAGCACAGCGAGGCAAAAATTCGTGAGGGCTATGTGGGAAACTCACATCACCGGGCAGTGGACTATGTTGGAAAACTCACTCACATCACCGGGCAGTGGACTATTTGGGAAAAAACACATCACCGGGCAGTGGACTATGTGGGAAAACTGACATCACCGGCCAGTGGACTATGTGACAAAACTCACATCACCGGGCAGTGGACTATGTGACAAAACTCACATCACTGGCCAGTGGACTATGTGACAGAACTCACATCACCGGGCAGTGGACTATGTGGGAAAACTGACATCACTGGGCAGTGGACTATGTGACAAAACTCACATCACAGGCCAGTGGACTATGTGGGAAAACTCACACCACCCAGTGCATCACTCGGCTGCAACGAAAAATACGGCATGTGGCCCCTCTGGGATCAGCCTTGTTTTCAGATCTGTATATGACCTCCTGCGCTCGAATTAAGACCTGTTAAAATGAAGGAAATCCGATGACCCCCACGTGTCCACGCTGTCAGGGAAAACAAACAGTGGAACATGTCCTGAGTTCGTGCACAGCAGCGCTAGCCCAGGGAAGGTGAACATGGAGAGGCATCCAAGTGTTCGAGGAGATCGTGCATGCGGATAGCCCTGCCAAACAAAACACTGCACCACCAGAACCTCCAGCAATGATGTTCTACACGGCAAGAGACCCACAACTGGAACGGCTGCGATGTTAAAAAGCATAAAGGCGGGGTCTGCTGAGTGGGGTGAGCAGCTGAAGGTGCACAGCAAAACCTCCAGGTTAAAATGAGAGCATCCCCCAGAGGGCACCAGGAAGAGTGATGTAAGACCATCCAAGGTCACAAAGCAAGTGATCTTCCTGTGTCACGTGAAGGCAGAATGGAGAAAGCTGTCATCTACCTGACTGAGAAATGTCATCCAAACCCCCTCACCACGATCGATGATCAATCGTTTACATCCCGCCGATTCTAATCTCACTGTTCCGATGGAATCATTTGATGTCCACATTTGATGTCAGTTTAGTCAGCAGCCTGAGGGAATTTGCCTTCCAAGCCGAGGACCTCACTGTGGAGCTTGGAGCAACGGTGCTGTAGGCTCATCAGCCGATGATCTCATGGGACATGAAGAAGACCTGAACCCCAAGGGCAACGGCAGAGGCAGCTGAAAAGTGTTCCTCTGGTCGATGAGGATCAAAAGGGATCCTCATACGGTTACGTTTCCCGACTCAGAACAGGTGTCCGACAGCTGTGTTGAGCAATGCCTTGTGACGCCCAGCCGTCCATGAGATGCGGGTTCAAATCCTGTGTCCACCAACAGTATATCTGATAGGAGAGGGGCATTTGGGCGTCATGACCTGGAGGCAGCCCGACCCCCCCCCCCCCCCCCCCCCCCCCCCCCCCCCCGAGCGTAAGGAGTTCAGGGTCAAAAATTTGTCTGAGATTGGGGGTGGCGAATGGGGAGGGGGGGATGGGGGGGGGGGGGGGGGTGGTGGTGGTGGGTGGTCTTCTCTCTCTGAACACCTTCTACTGTCTAGCTCTCCTTAGAGTTCCTTCCTGTTGAGCATGCAGTGTTACTTGTGCCCATGTAATTCCTGTCGCATTGAAAGTAATCATGTGTACCACGACAACAAATCTGTTGAGCATACAGTCGATCACTAGTGTGCAGAAAAATGTCATCTCCAAACCCCCTCACACCAGGACGATCGATGATCAATCGTTTACATCCCGCCGATTCTAATCTCACTGTCCGATGGAATCATTTGATGTCCACATCCTGGTCATCATAACTCTCGTGTTTGACAATGCGCTGCAGCTTTCAGGTCCACAGCACGTGAAAACTCTCTGAGCATCTTGCCTGCTTCATGTTTCAAACACAGTGGCCGACAGATAATGGGTCAGATCACATGTGCACGTGAGCACCACACTCAACGACTGCACAGGACGGAGCAGAGCAGTAGGGGCACACAGGCATGACGTAGAATCAGGACAGCCATAAGGGTGGGGGTGGGGGGGGGGGGGCGTTGGGGTGAGAGTGGTGTGCGTGCGGAATTTACTCCCGGTTTTCAGGAGGGAAACGCTTAGTCGGTGGAATGGAAAACTGGTCACGATTCATTCAACATGAGCAGGGAGTCTGGCTGTAATATTTTTTTCCATTGCACGGTTCAGAAAGCGGCAAACAAAGATCTTTCCGCCCCATTAGATACCAAAGAAAGGAAAGGTGAAGGGGCGGACGAACTGATACGTCAGGCCAATCGCATCCACGACTAGACAGAGCACAGCAACCATTTGCTGACGCCAACTGAGAAACGTTCAGAGGATTCAAAAACACATCATCGGAAGGATTTATTCTTCGTTCCCTTCACCATCATCGCTCTAATTACTGTAAATAATGAGAGACTGTGATTGTTCATTATGCACAAACTTCCTAAGAGTCTTGTTCTTTTCTAAATGAAATTGAATTTGTTCTATGACTTGGCCATTGTACATACTGAACGGGAGAGGAAAGGAAATTCTACTCAACATGTGATATCACTCTGTCGGCGGAACTGATGGACTGGAAGTGAAAGGTCTGCGTGTGATTATAAAACATGCATGGTGTGTGCATGGATGCACGCGCGTGTGTGTGTGTGTGTGTGTGTGTGTGTGTGTGTGTGTACGCGTGCGCGCGCGTGTGTGTGTGTGTGCGTATGTGTGTGCGTGAGTGTGTGTGCGCGTGTGTATGTGTGCGTGCGTGAGCGCGCACACGTGTGTGTGTGTGTGTGTGTGTGTGTGTGTGTGTGTGTGTGTGTAGAACATGCGATCTATAGAGTTTTAAAATATTTTATGTGGCAAATATGATATCGGATTAAGTAGGAATAGTATGTCTGGTCATAGATTTTGTTTTAATTTACATTTCAAAGATTCAAAGATTTAATCCGGTGACCCCTTTTGGGGCATGGAGGACTTGAAACAAAATAAACAAATGTAAATGAAACACATCAAACATCAAAGAATTTTTCCGATAATTAACACACTGGATATAATGTTACACAACTTTACTAAGTTTTAAAAACTTCGCTGAGTTTAGCAACACTTTTTTATTACCACAGAGCAAACGACAATAGTTAAATACAGACTTTATACATGTAAATTGTTTTGGTATAAACTTATTGCTAATATCGTCGTATTTGGTGCATTTCATTACAAAATGAAATTCGACGCCAAGGTCATTCTGGTCGCAGTCCCGACAAAATCGTTTCATCATGAGGATTCCAAATCGTCTGCCAATTTGATCATGAGTTTATGATTACCACAGCGGAACCGAATTAGAAGGTATGTAAACATCACAACATTTCAGTATATTTTTCACGGCAAAACTCTGTTTTAAAATTCCTATAAAATAAACACTTATTACAGATTCCAAAGCATCGTTCCATGCACGTATGTAAACATCTTCTAGTGAATTACGAACATTTCTACAGATACTATGAACAGTCGAAAACTTTTGTGTCTCCCACACAAAGTCGAATCCTGTTTCAATAAGGATATTCCGTATACACATCAGCCACCTAGATGGAAAACCCTGATTTCTGTGTAAATCATATAATACTTGATACAATCTAGATGAATATTTGTTTGTTTGCGGTGAAAGTAAGGATGACCAGAATTTTATCATTTGTGCATAAACTTGAACTGAAACAGGATACATTCCTAGTTCTCCATATATTAGTTCTGTTTTAGTAGAACGATTTAAATGAAAAAGATGCTTTAAAAATTTAAGCTGAAAACTTTCCTTTAGCTTTAAATCCCTATATCCCCAAATTTCACACGCATATAAAAGTACAGGCAGAACCATTGACTGGTATAAATCCAGTACAATGTTTATAGGCAAATTTTGAAATCTTGTAAACTTTATTAAAGAAAAAACATTGCACATTGCGCTTGGTCATACAAATACTCCTTACATTTATATAAAAAAAATTCCTGTTCTGCTAAGGTTATACCTAAATATTTGAAAGTGTGTACTATTTCTATGGACTGGTTTTTCAACTTTAGTTGTTTTTTTTTTTTTTAGGATTATTGCGTCCATTAAAGACTACACCCTTGTTTTCGCTACATTAACATAAAGTTTCCATGCACTACAATACTCGCTTAATACACCAAGAGCATGCTGTAAACCACAAAAAGAACATGCAATAACAACAATATCATCAGCGTATAAAAGTAAAAGTAAACTAATGTAACTTAATAATCTGAGTCAGGAGAGCACAATCAATATTCAAGAGATATACTTCAAGATCATACAAATGCAAACAAAAAGCAAAGGTGAAAGATTTTCACCTTGACGAACACCTCTAAAACCGCCAAAAATATTCAGATTGACTCTCATTTATAAATATACAAGATTTTATTTGAGATATACTTCAAGATCATACAAATGCAAACAAAATAGCAAAGGTGAAAGATTTTCACCTGCACGAACACCTTTAAAACCGCCAAAATATTCAGATTGACTCTCATTTATAAATATACAAGATTTTATTTGCTGATACATATTCGTGATTACTTGCAAATTCTTTGTAACCTTCTTTGATAAGCTTTTGTCATAATCCTCCCTGCCTCCAAACTGAATCGAACGCTTTTGTGAAATCAACAAAAACACAAAACAATTGCTTTTTACGACTGTTAAAAATATCAATTAAACTTTTTAAAACAAATATATGATCTGTTGTAGAATGATTTCGTCTAAAACCAGCTTGATTTTCCGAAAGTGTGTTGTTATTCTCAATGAAATTTGTCAAACGGTTATTCAACATTGTTGTGAACAGTTTTCCAGCACAACTCAGAAGTGTTATATCCCTACAATTGTTACAGTCCAATTTACCACCTTTTCTTTTGTATATTGGCAGAATAAGTCCAGTTAACCATTCTTCTGGTATGGTCCTTGTATCAAGAACTTTATTGAAAAGTTTACAATAGCTTGTTTTGAGAACTGGAATGTTTTGTTTTATATATTTCATTTCGTATATATTTTATCTATCCCACAAGCCTTTCCATTCGTGAGTTGCTGTACAGCTTTTTCAACGTCTTCGTCACTTATTGGTGCACTTAAAAATTCAAAATCATGTTGCAAGTCACAGTCAATATCCCTTTCGTTTTCAACACTATCTAGTTGAACATTCAATTATTTTAAATGTAAGAAAAGATAATTCATACAACAGGGTATTCATTTCTATTTCTGATTTTAATATCTTCCAAATATTCTCTTGTCTATTAGCTTTTAATTTACGAATATTCTTATGCCAATGCTTTGTGTAAACTCTATATGATTTCCTGACAACTTTTTTGGATTCCTTACTGCTAATTTCAACCTCTCTACGGTTGGGACTAGTATCATTTAATTAGTTTCTATGTTTGGCTGTAAAATACTTTTTTCTATGTTCCCTGCATGTGGCATCAAACCACGGCTTATTTTCGTTACTTTTGTTTGGCTTTTGCTTTGTTGTACAGAACAAAGGTCTTCCTGTTTCAGGACATCTAACACTTCTATTATTTTCATTGAAAATCAAACTTTGATTGAAAGCATTGTTTAACGTTCTCCGCGAAGTGCACTGAAGTCAGCAACATGTGTGAACAATAAGATGTACTCAGCATATAATCAGTCACAGTACATCCACTACTAGTGCGTCGACCAATACCTGCGTCTCTGCCAACTCTCCCGTTAAAATATAAACAAATTTGGTGATTTGCAAGAGAGAGAAGAGAGAGAGAGAGAGAGAGATTCGCTTTTTTTCAGACTCTTTTGAAACATACGACTCAAAACGGATCAGGTTTAGTACTTTAGTGTATAAGCACAGCTAATACTGGAGTAAGGCATCGCAGCATGATTCGGTAAACTTCCCAAATCAAGCACTGTCTTGAAGCAATAACAGTTCAATGATCGAACACACACGAAGGTGCCTTTGGTCAAATGTTTAGATTGCTTGCCTAGGGGAAACTGACGGTTGTGAGTTTTGAACCACACATAGGTCGGATTTTTTTTTGACCGCATTGAAAGTCCACTCGGTCCCCCAGTCGGCGGTAACACGAGTACTTGATTCAGTTCCGGGAAGGAGAAAGGCGGCTGAAGGAGATTGATGGCGCCACCCTCTTCTATCATGCCGCCCGGGAAATGGTGAACCTCAG
>JADBJO010026376.1:12500-22599 GCA_016801955.1 Conus betulinus | reverse complement strand
TGTCATGTGCGACGAAGGCAAATAAAGCCGAAAAATTCATTTACAACCACGACAGCTTGTTGTCCTTGTGTTATTTTTTCTTTTGGATATATATATATATATATATATATATATATATATATATATATATATATATATATATATATATTATATATATATATATATATAAAATTGATTCATGACATCTTCAGTTCTCTACGACCAAAAATAAGACTAAACCAAATAATGATGGTCGATTTGCTAACAAAATGTATCCCTGCCAAGCATTATAGCAGAGCGGGGTGCTATGTGTTATAGCAGGGATATATTTTGCTTTCAAATCACTCAGTGCTGGGCAACACAAAGCAAGGTGGACATCATCCGCTACAATGGATCCACACATAGGGCACAGCGAAGACCTCTTATCTTTTTATACTATGACTAGGCACTGTTATGTCAGAGACATCAAATCAGAGAGAGAGAGAGAGAGAGAGAGAGAGAGAGAGAGAGGAGAGAGGAGGAGAGAGAGAGAGAGAGAGAGAGAGATGGGGGCGGGGGAAGATACTTGCAGGAGGTTAAAGTGTGCTATTATTAGGATTCCCCCTCTCTCGGGGGAATACTATTGTTATTGTAATTTTTTTTTTTTCTTTTCTTCTTTTTCTTTTTCTTACCCTTTTTTCATCCAATCGTGTTGAAATTTTCAGGAAAATTGCAGGGCATTGTGGGCATGTGCAAATGGCAATTTTGAAAATGAATTGACCGTTTTTTGGCCGAGATATGGCCAAAAAAAAAAAGGCCAAAACGGCCAAATTTTTGAATATTTAATAGCTCAAAGACTAACAAAGTAACAGAAACCAAATTTTGGTTGCTTATGCAGTTTGATATGCTAATTAAAAAAATCTATGTTGCAAAAAACTTCGACAGTTAAAAACCGTTAAAAACCGTTATTTTCATTTTTGAAGCTATCTCAACCAAAATTGGTGGATGTATGTAATTTGATATGCTGATTAAGAGTATCTATGTTACAAAACACTTCGACAGTAAAAAAAAAACGTTAAAAAACGTTATTTTTCAAATATGCATCAATCTTAACAAAAACTTGCTGATTAGATGTTACTTTGAACGCTGAACATGAATATTTAAGTTTACGAGAGCAATTTTGATATCCGACATCTAAAAACCGTTAAAAAAAACCGTTATTTTGCAATAAGAATCAATTGTGACCAAAATTGGTGGCTAGATGTAACTTTGAGCGCTGAACATGAAACATTAGTTTTCATACAGTAAATTTCACATTTGACAGTTAAAAAAACCGTTATTTGGTAAATATGCATCAACGTTTACCAGTAATGGTGGATAGATGTAATTTTCAACGGTGAACATAGATAGGCAAGTTTCATAAAGTGATTTGAAGGGGGAATTCCCATGTTTGCTCTAAGGCAAACATAAGGCTCTCTGGGGGAATACTATTGTTATTGTAAAATTTTTCTTTTTTGTTTTTCTTTCTCTTACCCTTTTTCATCCCACGTGTTTGAAATTTTCGGGAAAGTTGCAGGGCATTGTGGGCATGTGCAAATGGCATTTTTTAAAAAATGAATTGGCCGTTTTTTTTTGGCCGAGATATGGCCAAAAAAACGGCCAAAACGGCCAAATTTGAAACTTGAATAACTCCGAAACGGTTGGACAGACCGGAATGATATTCAGAACACTTACATAACATTATATTTGCAACATATACGTTATAATAACGAACCGGAAGTGCAAACCATAAGTGCGCGCGCGCGCGCGCGCGCGCGCGCGCGTGTGTGTGTGTGTGTGTGTGTGTGTGTGTGTGGGGGGAATCCTCCCATGTTTGCTCTAAGGCAATACTTTACAATATTTCTGAGATCCCAACCTACAATTTTCCAGCCTACTATATCATCACTATGAGTACTATATGGTTGCAATCACGATTATTATTAAAACTATTAATATGTCTGTTATAACTGCTGATATACCTAGTAGATTCCATCTTTCCCATAATTTGTACCCTCCTTTTTCCTGTTTGTTCTTCCTGCCCTACCCCCCTTCCCACCTTCCCCCTCCTCCTTTTTCTTCCTTCTCCCTTCCCTTCTTATAGTAATATAAACATTAGCGCTGTTATTATCATTATTATTTTATATACTTTTTTCAATTTTTTTTTTACCATTGTTTTTTATCATTAGTACTATTATTACAAATACTGTTACTACTGTTGTCAGTGTTATCATCATCATTATTAATGCCAGTGTTATATTGATATTAGCGTCACTACCATAATTATCACCATCATCATCGCCGCCAACACTGTTGCCACGACAACCATGCTGTTCGACAATCTTCTAACCCTCTCCCTTTTCCCATACTATAACTGCTATTGTCATTTTAAGACTGAAAGTGGTGGTAATCCCCACTTTATTTATTTTTTTTTCAATATTTTTATTGTTATCATCATCATTGTCATTATTGCTGACAGTATTATTATCATCATCATTATCATCATCATTACTATTCAACTCGCTTGTCTTCTTTTCATTTAAACGCCCATCTTGCGCGGAAATTTGACAAAGATCAGTGATCAATGATTTCTCGCTCTTCATTGTCGTTGTCCTGAGCGTTGTTATCTTGCCCGATGAAGACCTAAGAGGTCAAAAACGCGTCGTGTTTTGTTCCTATGATTCATTTTGTCCACGTTGTTCGGCGGAGTATTATGTACGCTTCTTACAATTTCCTCCCTATATTGAATCAGGGAGATGAAAGAATTCTTTTGTCAAAAAATCTTCCTGTCCTTGGCAGTCGGGCAGACCCCCTTAACCGTTACATGAGGGATATTGTAGACCCCTTTTGGACAGATGTATCTAGATTCGTTCTGGTTTCTTGGCTGCGCGTTTTCTGCGCGAGGGTTGCTCAGTAACTTGACTTTCTTTTCGTGAGGACAGAGTCTACTATTTCTTCAGAACGAATTCCCCAAATGTCAAGAATGCTATTTTTGGAAGAGAATTATCTCCTAGATTTAGAAATATGTTGACCATACGAGGAACAGGGTCTTGTTACTCAGTATGATCGGGTACACGCATGTGCACACACACACACACACACCACACACACACACCACACCACACACACACACCCACCACACCAACACACATCACACACATACACACACACACACACACACAACACACACACACACACACACACACACCACACACACACCACACACACACACACGCACACCCATACACACACATGCACTCGTGCATCGCCTACATTGGCACACACAGATGGGCCCGTGCCCACACCACCACCATGTGCACACGTGTACACTTCACAACACACACACACACAATAATAATACTGACACAGCCTATGTTAGGTAGGCTACTTATTAAGGTCCGATCAGCGCGCATTGGGCAAACGTCAGACATAGTTGAGTTGTAGCCTCGACAGTCTCTTCTTAAATTCTGACATTTAGTTATCAATTCATTTATCCATCAGCTTTAAATCATGCCACACAGTGTGGTCTCAAAACTTAGCTGATGTGGAGCACAGTATATGACACCTCTCCGATGAAACTGAAACTAAAACCCTGATCAGGACAAGAAGCACAAGCTCACAAACGGACATCTTTATGTCTTGTGAGGACCAGACCACACCACTGAACTAAACAATAATATCATTTTTCTCTTTTAGAAACTGTTGTATGTGTTCTTTTCCTTCGACTTGTATTAAACAATTAAAATGTAGATAACGGTAGTTTCTTACACAGTCCATCTGATGAGTCGTCATGAAGAAAACAGTTTTCCTAGAAAGCTGCTAAAATGTAGTCCCTCGAGAATGATGGGGGAAAAACGAAAACTGGCATCGATTAAATACAGGCATACAGCTTTTTACTGAATTCACTCAAATGCAGTAAAAAATGATTGTTCTGCCTGCTCAACGAGGGTTTCAACTCCTGGACGAGTGTCATCACACATCGCAACAAAAGCAATATAGTCTATCAATGGCACCCAGCAGAGCTACCCAGTTCTACAGTGTTGTGCTTCATCGTGATGTTGGTCTACCTCCCTCGATCGTTGCCATTAGCAGAGGTGTGCTTTACAATGTTATCTCCTGTTCTGTATGAGCACGATATAATTCCCCTTCTTTTTTATCGTGCACATTGATGTACATCATCCATACCCCTTCTCTCCCCCCTCACCTCAACCTAACTGAAATAGTTTCTTTAGCAATAACTGCTTGTCAAAACTTTCTATTGTAAAATGCTTCGGATTTCCTGCTGGAACTATATAAATGTCTGGGCACAAAGAACGGGTTCGGACTGGCCGAGTTTTCGTATTCTAGTAGAAGTAGCTTTTTTTCTCATCTCTCTCACTGTCTCTCCTTTTTGTTGGTCTGATCTTAATTCACTCAGAGAAATTTGAGAACCGCCAGTCATCGTTTCGTCATAAGAAAGGAATCAAAGGAGATAAGTCTAGCGCCTTACAAGGCTTTCTGTGAAGGTCTCTGGACCCCACATGGAGGTTTCTTAACCCTACTCCAGTCAGCAGCACTGGCCTTGTCACCACAGATATGTAATTATCCCCAGTTCCGCACAGAAACGAAGTTATGGTCCACCTTGAACCTGGTATTGCACACTTACACGAACCTGCAGGGTCCAGGCTACTCTAAACGTCTTGGAGACAAATGAAGCAAACAAGTAAACCCTAAGGAGCCTACCTGACAGGAACTCAATTCAAAGATTCTAACCTCATTTGCACATCTACAAAAATACAATAATTGATCAGGTTTGATGGCCCCTTGTGTAACTAACCAGTCCAAGAATACATGAAAGACTGCAGACCACATGCCTGCCTACACAGTGACACCTTCTCAAGCAGAAGCAAATAAATTAATAAATGAACAGATGAATAACAAAACAAATAAAGAATAATAAATAAAATCATTTCCAGAAATTTGAATTCTCAAAAAGATCCGACTTTGAAAAAGGACACAAAGCTGTATTCCTTCCCACATTTGATCACAAGTTACGGTCTCTTTGATGTTTTCCAAAACAAACGCTCGCAATTTTAAGATTGCTGAGCTGAAGAACAAAGCCACAGAATCCATAGCAGCCACACCCAAAATGGAACCACATCATCTCTTTAACCCTCTGCGCGAAGCATTTTGCCCCATCTGCTAGCTTTACAAGACCCATGCTGTAGCACCAGCAGCAGCACTGTGGACCTGTGACTGAGCAATTTGTGAACACTAATCTGTCCAGTTATTATTGTTATTAAGGCATTAGAGCTGAAGCAAACAGTGCTTGTTTTTTACCAACAATAATTCGGACAAAACATTTTTTTTTTTTCGGTCAGCTCTCTTATTTTCCTCCCTGTCAGGCAAAAGCAAGGAAATTGAATCAAGAGACAGAAAAAAGTGTTTCCTGCCCAAAGATTGTTTGCCCCTTAGACACCACTTCGAATAAAGGGCAGCCTCTTGGGGGGAATTTCTAAATCGGGAGCTGAGTTAATGGCCCTGCCTGTCTGTCTGGGCAGCTCGATGTTCTGGCAATTTTCGGGGAGAAGTGGCGGGTTATTTTTGTAGTCATCTGATGGGGGATATGCCTGAGTGATTGCCTCCCTTGGTGGAGCTTCTTTTCCTTTCCTGCCACATGACATGGAGACGACAGGAATTACAGCGCACTTGAAAAACATCTGCAGTGGCAAACAGTATGAGAAGAGGATGTTTCTGCTTCCTTCAACTTATTTTGTCTGCTGCACCAATGTGTATATCTTCTTCTTCTTCTTCTTCTTCTCATTTGTTTCTTTTTTATCTGACGCAACCATGTGTGTGCGTGTGTGTGTGTGGTGTGTGTGTGTGTGTGTGTGTGTGTGTGTGTGTGTGTGTGTGGTGTGTTTCTCTCTGTGTGCAGTGCGTGTGTGTGTGTGTGCGTGCGTGTGTGTGTGTGTGTGTGTGTGTGTGTGTGTGTGTGGTGTGTGTGTGTGTGTGTGAGTGTACATGTGTGTGCGTGCGCGTGTTGTGCGTGTGCGCGTGCAGACGTGCTTACGTGCGTGCATGTGTGTCACACGTGCGTGCGTGCGTGCGTGCGTGCGCGCGCGCGTGCGTGTGTGAGTGTGTTTGTGTGTGTGTGTGGTGTGTGTGTGTGTTGTGGGTGAATACTGTTGCAATGAATGTATGGAGTCTGACGGTCATGTGAAGCCATAGCGTGTTGGGCATTTCTCATGAACATGTGCTTTTCATGTCCTACCTTTATTCTCAGTTTTGTAATACGTCACATGTGTTGACGTACCTGAATAAGGGCAGACTGATTCCTATGGACTAGGTACTCAAATTTAAGTCCGTGGTGAGATTTTTCTTCTTCTTCTTCTTCTTTCTGTTCTTCCCCCTATTTATCCTCGTATGTATGTGAAACACACACACACACACACACACACACACACACACACACACACCACACACACACACACACAGAAAGAGAGAGAGAGACAGACAGACAGACAGACAGACAGACAGACAGACAGAGACAGAGACAGAGAGAGAGAGAGAGAGAGAGAGAGAGGCGATTGAAAAAAAAAATGGTAACAAATAGATTAAAGCCCAAATGCCAATCATCCAGAACTAATAGTGTGATATATCTGCCCACGACTGTTGTCCAGCACATGTTTAAACCCAGCCTTCCCGTCATATGGCCGACAAAAACTGTTCTTTAATAAATGCTTTTAAACTTCGAAGCAATCAGAATGTCAGATATACTTTTCCCCTCTTTTTGTCATTCTTTGTGTTTTCTGTCTTTCTTGTTTACCCACTTTTCTTCCCAGCTTTCATTTTTGTGTTATTTAATAGGCCCAGCGTTGGAGAGAGAGAGAGAGAGAGAGAGAGAGAGAGAGAGAGAGAGAGAGAGAGAGAGAGAGAGAGAGAGAGAGAGAGAGAGATTGCATATTGACAGGCCAAAACTTTGACAATATTCACTGAGATTTCTCTCACCTCACTGTCCCCCTTGAGGTCATGACTGGTTTGTGCCTGAAAGTATCTTTCCGTGGTCAGGCTACTGCTGTCGCTCCTGGGCTGGACCCTGCAGTCGGATTTGAATGCTGTTTAATTTCATCCCGTTCATTAAGGTTTTTTTTTCACATTGTTGTTTACTTGTCGTTTAGAGTGTCTTTTCTATGCATGCCTCTCTATTTCACTTTCCCTAGTGTTTTAGACTAGCGCTTCTTCGGTCTTCTCTGTCTCTGTCTCTGTCTCTCTCTGTGTCTTTCTCACTCTCTCTGTTTCTCTCTCTCTCTCTCCCCCCCTCTCTCTCTCTCTCTCTCTCTCTCTCTCTCTGTCTCTGTCTCTGTCTCTCTCACTGTCAGTCGCAGTATGTTCTACCTTTTCAATTGCTCTGAACACAGACTGGAAATGCTTGCCCCATTCCTGGTCGGTGATGTTTGGTTTGCTTTGTGCTTTACGGTTAATGCTTTTACCTCTTTCCAGAACTTACTGGAATTCTCTTTAGCCTTTAAAATAAGAGTTCCAAGTATTTTTTTTTTTAAGATTTTTTGTTTACTATTGAGTAAACGTCAATATATAATTCTACTATCAACATATTTAAGCCTTAGCTGGTTTTGTAATTTCTTGACTTTACAGCGAGTGAACATCCTCCACCAACGTCTCATTTCTTTTTTTAGCTGTTCTGCACTCGTAGTCGAACCAACTATTGGATTTAGGGCCGCTGCTGATTTTACGTTTCCTGCATTCTGCTGCCTGAAGTAGTCCTTCATTTAGACACTCACTGCTTCGTCAACTGACACTGTCCTGAGAGTTATGGTGGCTTTGTTCAGAGCACATTGAAAATCATTGCTATGTATGTACTGGCAAAACAGCTCTTCCCTATCTTTGTCCCAAACAATTTTCTCTGTATATGTTACTGTAGGCTCATCGTCCTTGTTTCCATTACAATTTATACTCATTACTATTGGCATATGATTAGAGTTGAACATTTCACCCACTTTCATTTGCAAGGTTTTATGATTCATTTCTTTGAACAAATAAAATAGTCTATTACACTGCTGCCAGTCGAACACACATATGTAAAGTTTCCCTCTTCGTCCCCGGCACAAGATCCATTCAAAATCATTAAACTACAAACAGCACAGAGCTCAAGAAGAACACGACCAAAGTGGTTAACAGTTTCGTCCTGAGATTGCCTCTGCTCACACATGAATAAGACTGGATAAAGTCATTATCATCTTCTGCTTCACATGAAGTAGCATTTAAGGAACCAGTCCTTGCATTGAAATTACCTCACAATAAATACTCGTACGGTTCGTTTTGAGACTGGACATAATCAAGAATAATTCTTCAATCACATTTATACTGGACTTGAAGGGAATATGGGGCTGTCTGTAGTAAGGACTGTCAGGGGGACATACATAGGCACACACACAGTATCAAATGATTTATGTTCATTAACATGCTTTTATCGAACTCTATAACCACAGTATTATCTTTTGAAATGTCTGATGATTTGATAAAAGCCTTCAGAGATCGTTTCACTAGAACTAGTACTCCCCCGCTACACCGACCCTGTTGAGAGAGCTTTACTGCTGGACTCATAACCTGAACAAAGTTGGGGAAACAGTCAAGGTCAGTTTGATACTTGAGAAATGTTTCTGTAAAACAAACTATGCCACGTATTGTATGAAATCTGACTCAGACAGTTTTGAAAGAAAACCTTCGACATTCCAGTTCAGAATACAGATGGTCGGGTCTTTCCTCAATGAAATATTGGTAGTTTCTGGTCTATTTTTCGTAGAACTTTTGAAATGGCTACCATTTTTTGCAGACTGTAATGCCTTTCAGTTTTCAGTGTTATTGGGCACTGGACGGTGGTGTGCTGCCATTAGTGAAGCAAGGTTGTACACGGTCCACACGCTTCATGTCATCGTGACGTTGTTGGCTGGAGATCGCCTGTCCTTCGCCGGCAGCCTGGCGTCATTGTTTGGGTTGTTTTCTCAGCATCGTGATGATTCGCTCTTGGCCGTGACCCTCGGTTTTCCTTGGAACTTGACGATCCCACAGAGTCATGGAACACGCGCTGACGCTGACGATGTTCCTGCAGGGTGAATGGGTTGGATGTCTGTTTCCTGACCAGGAGATCGTCCCCCACGTCCAAACCCCCGTAGAGAGTTCCTGACGTTACCTCCGTTAGATCCGGTTCCACCAGATCCTCTGCCCATGGTGTGAGCGTGTGGTCCTGTAGAACTGCCAGACGACTTGTAGTAGTCGTACTGAGATACGGAGTTGTCGCCCCGTTCTTCCTGTAATGTAGCTTGGATGTCCGTATGTTCCTGGCCCCCGCGGGATCGATGGCAGTGGGGACAACAACGACTATATCGTGGAGTTGGATAAACCCGATTGACACGGACGAAATAAGACATGCTGTCCAGTCTCTCAAGCATAAGAAGGCTCCAGGACCAGATAGTATTTTGCCAGAAATGTTGATACATTCGTTGGATCAAACTTTGCCTTTTCTTTTGCACTTATTTAATCATGTATTCGACACACAACAATATCCAAGCGCGTGGAATGATGCGATCGTTGTGCCCTTATTCAAAGCTGGAGATACCGATAATCCCAGCAATTATCGAGGTATCTCGTTATTATGTATACTTGGAAAAATGTTTGCAAAAATATTAAATAATCGTCTTGTTAACTGGGCCGAAAGGAATCGAAAGATTGCTGAAGAACAAAGTGGCTTCAGAACAGGTTATTCTACTTCAGATAACATTTTTGTCTTGTATGCTATTGTGCAACGATATCTTTTGAAAAATCAGATAAACTGTATGTTTGCTTTGTCGATTAAAAAAAAAAAAGCTTTTGACACTGTAATTAGAAAAATATCCTGTGGAATGTACTTCGAAATATGGGCGTCAGATGCAAAATGTTAAGGATGCTGAAAACAATGTATCGTTGTGCGAGATCGTGTGTAAGATGTCTCAGTAGCATGACAGACTTTTTTTAATGCAATGCGGGGGTGAGACAAGGTTGTGTCCTGTCCTCTACATTATTCTCATTTTTCATAAACGAACTGGCGCTAGAGATTGCGCGGAATGGT
>JADBJO010026376.1:0-2500 GCA_016801955.1 Conus betulinus | reverse complement strand
TTTCCACAGTCACAAGGCAGACACAACAGACATGAGGAGTTAATTCCAAAGTCACAAGGCAGACACAACAGACAATGAGGAGTTATTTCCAAGTCACAAGGCAGACACAACAGACAATGAGGAGTTATTTCCAAAGTCACAAGGCAGACACAACAATGAGGAGTTACTTCCAAAGTCACAAGGCAGACACTACAGACAATGAGGAGTTATTCCAAAGTCACAAGGCAGACACAAACAGACAATGAGGAGTTATTTCCAAAGTCACAAGGCAGACACTACAGACAATGAGGAGTTATTTCCAAAGTCACAAGGCACACACAAGACAATGAGGAGTCACTTCCAAAGTCATAAGGCAGACAACAGACAATGAGGAGTTATTGACAAAGTCACAAGGCAGACACAAACAGACAATGAGGAGTTATTTCCAAAGTCACAAGGCAGACACAACAGACAATGAGGAGTTATTTCCAAAGTCACAAGGCAGACATAACAGACAATGAGGAGTTATTTCCACAGTCACAAGGCAGACACAACAGACAATGAGGAGTTATTTCCATAGTCACAAGGCAGACACAACAGACAATGAGGAGTTATTTCCATAGTCACAAGGCAGACATAACAGACAATGAGGAGTTATTTCCAAAGTCACAAGGCAGACACAACAGACAATGAGGAGTTTATTTCCAAAGTCACAAAGGCAGACACCAACAGACAATGAGGAGGTATTTCCACAGTCACAAGGCAGACACAACAGACAATGAGGAAGGAAATTTCCACAGTCACAAGGCAGACAATGAGGAGTTATTTCTTTCCACAGTCACAAGACAGACATAACAGACAATGAGGAGTTATTTCCACAGTCACAAGGCAGACACAACAGACAATGAGGAGTTATTTCCACAGTCACAAGGCAGACACACCACAGACAATGAGGAGTTATTTCCACAGTCACAAGGCAGACACAACAGACAATGAGGAGTTATTTCCAAAGTCACAAGGCAGACACAACAGACAATGAGGAGTTATTCCACAGTCACATGGCAGACATTACAGACAATAAGGAGTTATTTCCATAGTCACAAGGCAGACAATGAGGAGTTATTTCTATAGTCACAAAGACAGACACAACAGACAATGAGGAGTTATTTCCACAGTCACAAGACAGACACAACAGACAATGAGGAGTTATTTCCACAGTCACAAGGCAGACACAACAGACAATGAGGAGTTATTTCCATAGTCACAAGGCAGACACAACAGACAATGAGGAGTTATTTCCATAGTCACAAGTATTTCCAAAGTCACAAGCAGACACAACAGACAATGAGGAGTTATTTCCACAGTCACAAGGCAGACAATGAGGAGTTATTTCCACAGTCACAACATGCGAAGTGTTATTTCACAGTTCCCACGCAGCATACAGACACGTCACAAGACAATGACAATGAGGAGTTATTTCCACAGTCACAAGGCAGACATAACAGACAATGAGGAGTTATTTCCAAAGTCACAAGGCAGACATAACAGACAATGAGGAGTTATTTCCAAAGTCACAAGGGCAGACCATAAACAGACAATGAGGAGTTATTTCCAAAGTCACAAGGCAGACACAACAGACAATGAGGAGTTATTTCCAAAGTCACAAGGCAGACATAAAGACAATGAGGAGTTATTTCCACAGTCACATGGCAGACACAACAGACAATGAGGAGTTATTTCCAAAGTCACAAGAAAGACACAAACAGGACAATGAGGAGTTATTTCCAAAGTCACAAGGCAGACAATGAGGAGTTATTTCCAAAGTGTCACATGACACACACAACAGACAATGAGGAGTTATTCCAAAGTCCAAAAGTCAGACAGAACAATGACAATGAGGAATTATTTCAAAAGTCAGAAAGAGACAAAAAGATGATTAGCGTATTCCAAAGTCACAAAGAGAGACACAAAAGATGAAGAGTTATTTCCAAAGTCACAAAAGGACACAAAAGATGAAGAGTTATTTGAAAAGTCACAAAGAAAGTAGTAGTAGTGGTAGGGACGTAATTTATACATCGGCCATTAAGCCTTTAAATGTCCCCTCTTGTTATTATATACTTTAAAACAGGGTTGAAATGCATGCTAAATAAATTTTCTGCTTATTCATCAAAGCTTTAAAACTGTACTTTAAAATCAAGTCTTCGTCCAGCAATTCTTAAAAAACATTAGTATTTTCAGCAATTTAAGCGCAATTGGCAAATGGTTTCCCCCATGTCCTTTTTAGCAATAAATAACTCTATTACTGAATGATGAATCTCCCCATATTAGTATGACACTGCTTTAAACCAATATTTTACCTCCGAATTTCTTGGTCTCTATCTTGTTTTAGCAGGCTTCACCATAAATAGTCCCACTGTAGGTCCGTTTGTTCGTGAAACTATTTGAACACACTTCAATCAAACTCCCCTCTAAATAACGTCTAACTGTCAAAAGAGTGCAAATTTAAGTACATTTAATCTAG
>JADBJO010026375.1:0-22600 GCA_016801955.1 Conus betulinus | reverse complement strand
TGCGGCCTGGTATTGACGAGCTCACAGCCATTCGCCTGTGGCACTCGAGAAATTCTAAGAGTGTAACAATGTGTACCCTTGGAAAAAGTACTAATAGGGGATAGTGATAGAAAAAAAAAAGGAGCATCCTTTGAACTGTCTGTTGTGAAGTTTAGGACGGCTATGTTCACCGAAAACAAATAAAATGAACTAAGGAAACTGAGAACCACTGAGGAAATACTTGCTGCATATTCATTTGGAACAAAAGAGAAGAAGCAGAATATCTTTGGAACTGACAAAGTTCTCCAACTGTTAAAACAGTTTATCAAAATTGAGATTGTAAAGAAAAAAAAAAACTGATGCAGTATAGATATTCCCATCTGCTCTGTGTAGGATAAATATTCCCATTTCCTCTGCGCAGGATAAATATTCGCCATCTCCTCTCCAGGATAAATATTCCCATCCGCTCTGTGCAGGATAGATATTCCCGTCTTCTCTGTGCATAGGATAGATTTCCCATCTGCTCTGTGCAGGATAGATATTCCCATCTCCTCTGTGCAGGATAATATCCCATATCTTCTATGCTGCTGTTTTGCAAGATAAATATTCCCATCTCTCTTTACAGGATAAATATTCCCATCTGTTCTCCCCTATTTGTTTGTTGTGTTGTTGTTTGAAATGGACAGGTGGGTGTGAGTGAGTCTTCTCATCCATTTCCTGGTGGTCAGTTTACTTGCTGATATGCTAAGAGCTTGCAGGGGCATCAGAATCATGTTCGGTCAGAATCCTATTTCTGTTTTCTGATGTTGCATTGCTCGGCATCCCGGATTATTAACGTGTTAATGTGATTTTTGGCCAAGGAAAACACGCAGTGTATCAAAGACAGACAATTTAAGTTTTTTTTTTTCAAGCTTATTCTTCTCCTGTAGTGAACTGGTGGTATGCATGTAATCCAGGCTACAGCTGCTTGTGGTACCCATTCAACATAGAGCAAATGGAGACAGGAGGTACAGAGAACAAACAAGGCCAGCCTCCCTTATCTGAGGTAATCTGACCAATGTGTTCTGTTTGAATAGAAGAGCTTATCTACAGTGACTTAAACTGCTTGGAGCAAAACTTGCCAAAAAGAAACAAAAAAATGAATAAGCACATATGCATATCATGACATGCTTCCCCAAACACCACGAAGTCTTTTGTACTTTTTCTCAAAGACTGTCAAAGTCACTTCTGAGCACCTCAGAATTCATGATAATGGATTATGAGGTATTCAGCGGTCTCAAACAGCGTCAGTAAAGTAGTAAAGTAATAAAACACAGTAGCAGCACATGATATCGTGGTGTGGTGACTGCTTAACGTCGTCATTCTGCATACTATCGGAGGCATTTGCCAGACCATGGGCCCATATGGATTATTGAGTTTTAAAAAAAAAACAAAAAAAAACACCTGGTCCTCCCACAATTGCTATAAATAAAACAAGTAAAATCTATCCTATCAGTGAAATTAATGGCACTCAACCTGTTTGAACGTATACTGGCAAAACAACTTGCATGCATAGATGTGCAAACGCATACACACACAGACACACACACTTGCACTGCACATGAACCCACACAGAGGCACACAGAGCGTGCACACACGGTCACATGCCTACACACAGTCCTTTTTTTTTTTTTTTTAAACAAACCTAATGATAGTAATGAAAATGTCTAGACAAAAGACCAAACTACTTCTAACAAGGACAGACAATCTACAAATCGTATTACAATGTGCTCAAGACAGAAACAAATTGGGACAGCTCGCTATTAACCATGGAAACGACTCCAGCTTTCAAAACCAATCCAGTGACACACATTACTTACCTTCGATGATTCTTTTTCTTTCTTCTTGTTTTGCCTTTTCTTCCCACCTTTTTTGCCTTTCTTTTTTCCTTTCCTTTCCTTCCCGGACTTCTTTCCCTTCTTCCTATTGACTTCTTTTCTTCTTCTTCTCCCCTCTCCCCAGCGATGGCAAAAGTCGGGAATCTCTGGCACTTTCGCTGGACCTCCTCGATATCTGCTGGCATTTGTTCCCCCGACAAGTGCAGCATGCAGCACATCACCCAGGCATCACATGCGTCACTGCTGTAGGGGGCCAGGTGGATGGGCTCCACGTTGGACTTGTTCCTGGCATGTCCAGCGACGCTCCACTTCCCAACACCAGGTGTTGATGATGGGGTCGGTGTGGGCCACCCTGTGAGGTGTGAGTCTGTGTAAAAAAAAAAAAATAATAAGATGTGTCAGCCTCAGGTATTTGTTAGTTTCTATTTGTCTACATGGGGAGAAACATGCACAGAAAAAAGCAGCAAGAATGTTTCAACAATCAGGTTTGTAGATAGTTTTTTTCTTTTTTTTTTTGTTTCCTTCTTTCTTCTGCGTACGCATGGCTGATGGCTCCTGCAGACTGCCTGAATGGAACAGGCAGGGGTTTTGTGTGTGTATGACATTATCTTTTATCCCACCGATTAAGGCAGCACATACTCCATCTCGTCGGGAAGGTGCCTGCTATGGGTAACGTGTCGTCCATACCAACGGCCAAACTGGCCCTCTTGGTCTCTTCCAGAAAGTTGGTGATGGGCTTCGATTTACGCTAGCGCGTGGAAGCAAGATGTGTGTGTACGTTCACACACGGAACCTCGGTCCTCGTTTATAAAGTCCTTCATTCGAAGGACTAGACAGTTTCTCTCTTTGTCAAACAGTTGTTGTGAACGAGTGCACCGAAAAAGTCAACAACGTTTTTCACACCTTGTTGTCACTTTGAAAAAAATATGAATTAAAAAGAAATTGATTTCTTTTTCCATCCTTACAAATGTATTTAATTAGCTTGGATTTCATTACAGCATTACTTTAACCTCATTTTTGTGGACAACCTCAAAAGAAAAGCTACTTCAACGCATGTGTAAAAAATCATTTGCTGAATGAATAAATATTTTTTTACGAGTTGAAATGTGCGAATTAAAGGTAGAAATTTTAACCTTCTTGTTCCAGTGGCTGAAAAAAAAAGACTCTTGGCCACCATCGTTTACATGCAGGCTTTATATAAACATTTCCTTCCTCTCTCTTTTCTCTCTGTATCTCTCATATTCTAATTAGAACCCGACTGGATATTTTCGACTTGTACGTTGAAATGCTGTTGCATAGCGGCTCCTCGTTTCAAAAAACACTCCACACCCCAAGCAGCGTTGTGCAGCGGAGGTGCAGTACAAGCGCCCACCTTTAGTTTCAGGTCTGGCGAAAAGCGCCATTTCAGGGTGCCCCCTGCATCCAGCAGTATGCGAACCACCTCTGCATGACCCACTGAAAGAGTACAAGGACCAGATATAATTCAGCATAGTTGTACAAGTACCTGTATTCAGTTATAGTTGTACAAGTGCAGGTATTCAGTACAGCTGAACTTTAAGCTGGCCTGCAAGTGGCAGTCCATCCTTCGTATGCATGCACATCATGGACATTGACAGCGAAGTTCTGAACAGCAAGATAGAGATCCCTACAGAAGACCTACCAGACACCTCCTGCACTAAGCATGCCCATATAAGTTCGGCAGAACCATCAAGAAGTTTCGCTATGACGACCTGTTGACAGCAGTGCTGAAGAGAAGAAACCTAAAGCAGTAAGGCCTGTAGCGAGATCCAAGCCTTCTAGCCTCATCCTTCAAAGGCTATGCAGGGAAGGGGGTGACACAGCAGGCTGAGAGAGAGGTGGGACAGACAGCCACTGCTGAGTGGGACTGGGAAGAGAACTTTGCTATAAACCAGGCCTTGCCCACAACGGTCCTATGGAGACATCTTGTGCCGTGTGTTGCACCACTGCAGGGCCTGCAGTGGCCTTGCTGTGTCCCCAGACCATTGATGAGTATGACAAATAGTACAGTTGAAGCTGGCGGTCCCTTTGGTCTGGAAATCTGGTGGACTGTTATTTTGTCATGGCTGAAAGCCTTCTTTGTGCCACTGGATTCAGCGGACATGAAAACCCTGTGTGTGTGTGTGTGTGTGTGTGTGTGCACGCATGTGTTGTGTGTGTGTGTGTGTGTGTGTGTAAGTGTACGTGTCTGTATTCTTTTTGATTTCACTAGGAAGTTGTTTACTGCACCAAGTATTCACCGTATAGCAGTTAAAACATGGCAAAAATACAGGATATGATCATCTCTTTGAAAGTGGGGAGGGGTCCTGACCACAGAAAGTACACTAAAAAAAAAACAAAATGACTTACAGCCCACAACATACCATGCCAATGAACTCAGCACTTAGGGGGAACTGAATGAACTCTGCACTTTAGGGGGAACTGAATGAACTCTGCACTTTAGGGGGACTGAATGAACTCTGCACTGGGTTGGGTGTATAGGGTATGGACTGAATAACTCTCGCACTTAAGGGGGAACTGAATGAACTCTGCACTTAAGGGGGAACTGAATGAACTCAGCACTTAAGGGGAAACTGAATGAACTCTGCACTTCAGAGGGGGGAAACTGAATGAACTCTAGCACTTAAGGGGGCACTGAATGACTCTGCACTTAAGGGGGAACTAAACCAACCTCTGCACCTCAGGGGGACTAAATGAACTCTGCACTTAAGGGGAAACTGAATGAACTCTGCACTTTATGGGGGAACTGAATGAACTCTGCACTTAGGGGGAATGAACTCTGCACTTAAAAGGGGGAACAATGAATCTGCACTCTGCACTCGGGGGGGGGACCTGGGGGGGGTGGGGGGGGGGGGGGGGGGGGGGGGGGGGCTGAATGAACTCCCTGCACTTAAGGACAAACTGAATGAACTCTGCACTTAAGGGGGGAAACTGAATGAACTCTGCACTTAAAGGGGGACTGAATGTAACTTCTCTCAAGCCATCTTCCACAGGTACATGTCACATCATGGAGTATGACAGAAGCTCCCGTTCTCTCCAAACAAACTCTTCTGCGACGTGTGAAAAATCAGCACAAGTATAATGTAACATTTTTCCCCCACTCATTAGATGTATCGGTGTCTTCTAAGCCACCGAACCTCAAACACTAACATATTCAAATTTTCAAAGAATGTACTAAGTTTCATCTGAGGACATCCACAGTCTTCAGTACATAGTAGGATGGAATTGCCCAACTGAAAATTAAACGCAAATCAAACTTAACCATAAGTAATTTCTATATAAGGCTTGTCTGAAATAAAATCAAGAATGTTTAAAAAACGACGGCAAAAATAAGCTTTTTTTTCAGGCATCCCATTGTGTAGTTACTGTTAATAATAATGAAGTGAATAAAACTAAGTTTTTTCTTTTCACGCCACCAGTTTGTTGCATGCTGCGTCCCAATCAGACATTCTGTCGAAGTTTCCAGACTTGCGTGAAGACTAGAATAAAATGTCAATTCTATTTATGTGTGAATGAAGATATGGTCAAACATATGTTCCCTATGGTTAATGAAAAATACCTAAAATCATGGCTGATTTTTAAAATCAACTTTTTATCATTTATACTGATAAGGAATCATGTCCAAAAACTTATTCGGAATAGAATAACTCTACTGTCACCCAGGCGCAGAGAGACTACCACAGGTCTTATAAAAAGGTCTATCATTACAAATTGCATATGATTTGTCAATCTTGCTTGCTGGAGTTTTAATTCATCTATTCACACACACACACACACACACACCACACACACCAACACACACACACACACACACCATACACACACGCACACACACGAGGAAAGGTTTTAAAAAGATGACCATAGAAAACACAATGAGTTGCACTCATGATTTTTCATGGCTGCTAGAGAGCAGTGTGCTGCCATATTCATCAAGTAATTCTTGTACTGCTTCCAACTTCAACTTCCAGCATCATACCAAAACTATCATCACCATTTCTATCTCCCATCCACCATCAGAGATTGGAACTCACTGTCTGAAGCAGCTGTGGCAGTAGATACGTTTGACGTCTCTGAGTCCAATGGTGCCATGTATATATAGATACTATATGGATAAGCCCTATCACGCCATAGCTAATTAGCACAGGTGGGCAAGACATAAATGGGAGTCCCTTTCCACGCCTCTTTCCTCTGACGAGTTTTGGTTGAGCAGTTCATTTTTGGGCTTGGTTCTGTTGTAAGCACATCTGGATTAAGGACTAGTACTGTCTGGGTGAAAAGTGATAAACAGTAGCCTGACTGATGAACCCACACTGAGAAGACTGACACTTTTCATCGTTCATTGGTCTTTTTTTTTTTTTCTTTCTTAAAAACTGTTCATTACTTTCTACATACACACACCACACACACACACAAAACCCTCCCAACACAACCCGTGCAGAGGTTATCAGCGTGATGAGTATGACCAATCTGACAGATGAAGATGGAGGAAACTTTCTACACAGCACAATAATAGTGCCATGAATTTGTAATTTTCTGTTTGATATTTGTAGCATATTATGACAAACACCATAATATTCACCAGTCATTCAATCTGGTAAAGTTAGAATTATGATATGACATGATGATGAGAAATACAGAAGCTATCATACACCACAAAACTGTCTGGATTTAGGGACTGCCTGCTTTTCCTTCCCTAAGTCCTGTTGGCGAAAACCTTTCCTTGTTTCTGTCACATCTTAAGTCTTGTCAAAGATTAAAGTGAGCTTCATTTTTAAACACAAGTACACTGACATGATTGTAAATTTAATTTCAGTCTTAATATTTAACAGAAAAAAAAGGTTCATCAATGGCACGTGGTTTAAATGCGCACTGCTAGGGTGTCCCTAAACCTCCAATACTACCCACCAAACTAAAACTCCAATTGTGCCACATCCACTTTTGCTGGCGGTGCTGAGAGCAGTGTTGCCCCGATTCGTCAGCCCGAACTTATCGTTGGACGGTCACGTGTCACATTCTTCTCTGATGAGAAGTTTGACGTACCGTAGAAATGTCTCCTTTTCACGGCGAGCGCTCAATAAACGCCTTTCCGTTTTTCCAAAATTTAAGAACTCATTGGACAGTGCAAAAGAGCCCATGGCTTGACCTGACCTCACCAGTGGGTCAGTCCGCACAATGGGGACAGACGGGGACACTTTTTGTCGTTGGTGGTGGTTTTAAAAATTATTTTCTGTGTCATTGATTTGTTTTCTACAAACCTTATGTTGTCCAAGCACAGCCAAGCTAAGTTATCGTCGCTTCGGTCGGTCGTCCGAAGCTACAACAATTGTTTAACGTACCAGGGAGGTTTCGTATACAACAAATCGGTGGTGGATCTCCTCCCCTTTGTGTGTGTTCGAAAGATGACCACTTTCTGACCTACGTTCTGTGCTAAACACCCCCACCCCCTTTCGCCCTTCCCCCCTTTAATGCGAGAATGCCGATTATGTTTTCTTTCAACCAACCGATCAGAGAACATGTACTGTTTAGGGACAGCCTGTGTGCATTGTGGACCCGACCCAGCCGTGAGCGAAGGCCCGCCGTTGCGCCGTCCGTCCGAGAGAACAAAAAAGAAAAAAAAAAAAAAAACAGAAAAACCCTGCCCCGGTTCATGTTTCTCAACTTTGGCGACGGCCAAGGCCGTGTGTATAGTGCACCATCGGCCCGACCGTACCGGTATTAGAGAGACCCGTGATTTTGCTGGTCCGTGCAAACCGTACTTTTCCGGCAAGTCGTACGGGTGAAGGGACCGAACTCTCCTCTGATTTGTTTTTTTTTTTTTTATTTTTTTTTTTAACACTTTTCTTTTCAACATTGACGACGAGAAACTGATCGCTCCTGCCGTGAGATTAAGATATAATTTTGTACACAAAAATGACCATGATCAAGCCAACAGAGATATGATTCTCTCTGCTGCTTGGGACGACATAGTCCAAGTTTTGTAGGAAATCTGTATTTAAAAAAAAAAAGAGAAAATAAAAAGTGCTGGCTCCTTATATCTTTTCCTTCTTTCCTTCCACCAAATGAAACAAAAGTTTAAAACAAAGGTTCAACTTTCCAGATCCAAATACAGTCACAATTAAAAGCCAAAAGAGCCAGTCACAGATATATACTAGTCACATAAGTTAAGCACAGCTTTTACCATGTTACCCCGCATAATTCATAATTTCCAAATATTAAAGCCACGATTTGAAATTGGGGAACAGATTAAATTAATTAATCTTTATCTTGTTCAACGTACATTGAATTTCATTGGTGATCGAATGAACGGTTGTCGTTGATTTCACATACACACATTAAACAGAGGATGGGTCGAAATCAAAGTTCGCAAAAATCTGTTCAGATTTCACAAAAAATCATTTCAATATGGGTGGTGTGTGGCCCACCGCCATTGTGTAGCGAGACCATTCTCCATTCAGCGACCTAATCCATCATCGAGTTTGAACCATTTCTTATGATACCCTCTGAGGGCATTCTCTGTCATTCCATTTGCAGCATTTGGAAGAGATCCTGGCGGTCCTCTGGGAGGGTGGATGGTTCCTCCTTCCCACGCTCTCCCCAACTCATCCCACATATGCTCGATGGGTGATTGAGTTCGGGACTATATAACTACCCGGGAAGAATCACTGTTGATGCCGCCTGCACAATGAGGTTTTTCGGCCACCCGGGGCCCCTCCATATTGGCCGAGCCATTGTCCGTCTTGGAAAACTGCCAATAGCGGATGCCTGTGAGGTTTCCATCAATATGGTAGAAGTGGTGTCTTGTGGTGGAGGCTGAAGGCACCCCATAACATATAACAGATCCTCCCCCAAAGCCCTGGTCTGGCGAACAGCTGCATCAATGTAACGTTCACCAACACGCCTCCAAACTCTAGTTCGGCCGTCATTGTGTTCAAGACTAAACCGCGACTCATCTGAAAAGAGGACTGGGACCACTGTTGTTGGTTCCATCTCACATGACGATGGCAGAAAGCTCGGCGAGCCAGCCTATGGGCTGCTAGCAGTCGTGTGGTCGAACAGCTGGGCGACGTGATCTGAGGCCGAAGTGGTGAAGACGGTTTTCGTATGGCTTGACGGCTGAGGATGGTGTTATTTGCCATACGAAGCTGCCTTTGGATGCTGGTGGGAAGTGGTATCCCGCTGCAATAGGCCTTTCATTTTACACATCTTGTGTCGCCAGCAAGCTTGATGCAAAACAGGCACAGTTAACGCAACTTTGCACTTTTTATCCCCGCGCGGTAACGAGGTCACCAAGACCCCCGTGCGCACTACCAGTTGACACAGGCTGGATTACACACTGCTGTGTGAGATTCCATCATTGGTTGCCGCATAACAAAAAAAAAAACAATGTTTTTTGAAGGGATGAATCAACCCCCTGTGTGCAAAGGCCTGTGCTTACATACTGACTTGATTAGATGTTGTGCTTGTGGGTGTGGGTGTGTGCATCGACATGTAAAAGCATCTGTATGTGAGTGTGTCTGATTGTATAAGTGAGTGTGTAAAGGCTACATACATGCATAGCATAAATTATGATATTCTTATAGTAAAGATTGTTCATTTTTATGTATTTCCTACTTTTATGATTGATTTCATTTCTAATTTCTTAATTTGATCCACTTTCTTACATAACTCCCTATCGTAGCCAAATCTGGAGATATTTACACGCGTGTGCACACTGTGTGTGTGTGTGTGTGTGGTGTGTGTGTGTGTGTGACATTTTCAGTAATGTTACTTCAATTCAGCGTTTTTAAACTAGTCACAATTCAATAATTCAATGTTAATACTTTTAACACACATCAAAAAGTGCATAAAAAAAAAAATCACTCAATTCATTCTTTGGTGCCTAGAATCAACGTTTAAAAATTACACTAATGATAAATGTTGAACATAATAGGGAAGGAAGCAAATTCTGTGTAACACATATGACCGGGTTTCACAGAAAAAAACGGCGATTTATGTGTACAGTTTTTTTTTTCTTTTTTCTTTTCCTTTTTTTTCCCCTCTACCACCACCACCCAACATCAATTTTTGCTTTCTCTCGTGAGTCATTCATTACATCGCGTGACAAAGAAAATTGAGTGAGGCAGCTGGCTCCGTCCGGGGTCTACAATGCACGCTTCAAAGGACTGGGACAATCGGATGGGCAAAGGACGGTTGGGTCCGGGTCCACTTATGCTTTATAGTGTGGGTAGGACTATAAGGCTGTATGCATAGTGGGGACCCAGATCCGGTGGTGCAAAACACGGCCGTTTGCACGCCCATCCGGGTGAAAAACCCCTGCTCCCTTCATCTCTTTTCCAAACCCGTGCATAGTGCAGCCGCCCGACTCAAGCCGTGTGTGATTACAACCATGATTTTGCCGGTCGTGCAAAACGTACTTTTCTGTCTGGCTGAAGGGACCCAAACTCCTCTTTATTTTTTTTGTACATGATTTAATCCTTCTTTCCAGCATGGACGATGAAAAACTCATTGCTGCCGTGACGCTCAGATCATTTATTTACACAAAGAGTTTTTGAAAAATTATTGCTAAAGGTCTGCCCCCCCCAAAAAACCGTTGACAAACGAACCACAAGACGTTTTTTGCAACAACACAAAAGTGATATGAATCATACCAACAGATATTTTCTCTCTGCTGCTGTGGACAACATAGCATGAGAATTGGGGAGAAAATGGTAACTAGTAAAAATGTTACCTTCTGTTTGTTTCCTACCAAATGAACAAAGTTACAAACAAATTTTCAGCTTCAGATCCAATACTACTCATGTTTTCTAAGAACATCCACATTGATTCAAAAGTCCTCGAAGGTTTTTAATCACTGCTTTATTCAATCCATTGATTCAAAAGTCCTTGAGGGTTGTTAATCACTGTTTTATTCATTCAATCCATTTTGACTTTTTCTTTTATGTTTTAGAAATAATTTTTTTAAACAGATTGGTGAATCTTCAACTTTCAGATCCAATGGTAAATTCTTCATATGTAGATCCAATACTATTCATATTAACAGAAAGTGCCAGTATCAGTCCGGGTCTACGATGCACACTTCCAAGGACCCAGACAACCCGGATGGGACATGGGCTTGTCATGCACGGCCGAGTCCGGGTCCACGATGCACCATAGCCTTAGCTGGTAAAGAGGTGCCTGGTTCATCAGCTTTGTGTGGGAGGGAGGCATACCAAAAGACTTGCAATGTTTTAAAAAGTATGTTCCTGAATGTGCTATGCCACCTCCCAGGAAGGAATCCGTCTTTATGATTTTTTTCTATTTTTTTAAACAATCAGAAAAAAAAACCCACAAAAAAAACACAACAAAAGACAGTTCGCTGTGAGGTGGCATAGCAGCGAACACCAAGGGAGAGATGGCAGCTCTCCTTTGAGGAACATTGATGTGATAGGTCAGTGTCAGGTGGCGCAGCGATCCTTCCAGCCATATGAGTGATAATGGGTTAGTCTCTTGTCGCCGGGGGGTACGGCTCCTGGAAATGTGGGGCAATTGGCGATGGAGCGCTGCCTGACTTTGATTACCGTGGCCTGAGATACCATGCTCAGAGCTGGGCAGGCATGGGGGCACTCCAAACAGGGCTGGGCTGAAAAATTGCCCTCTCGGCCGTAGTAGTCTGCATGGGCTGCAGAATGTTAGCGACTCTTGCAGTGCTCCAGCAATTTTTGTCCTGCTCCCTCTTTGAGGCATCTGAGCATGAAGAAGGCCATCTGGTGGCCCTGAAGACAGCCTTTTGGTTGGGGAAAGGAAGCAAAATACACAGACGCCTATTGCTGGCAGACAAACACCCAAATTTGAAAGTTCAAAGGAACCAGAGCTCAGAGAGCGACATGACCCCCCCCCCCCACCCCCCAGGACTCTCCCACTACTGCCAGCAACAATTGTTTGCCACAGAATATGCAGACCTATGTCTGGGCATAGACCTTGTCCTTAAAGGCCCACGGGCAGCAGGACGTTAATCTCACCCATTGATCAGCATGTAAAAGAGTTGAACAGAATTGGAACACCAGGCTTCCGACAGCAGAAGGGAACCACCACTACTAGCAATATCAACGGATTCCCTGCCGTATCGACAAGCACAAAACCTTTTTTTTTTCCTGATCTGTCCGACTCCGAGACTGGAACTCTCAAGCCCCAAAGTACTGCCCTGTCTTTCCCCTTTACATAGTACTTTCCGGTAGACTTGAGGGTATTGCATTTATCCCAATGTTTTTTTTCCCCCAAATTTGTGTATGTTCTAAATACTCTAATGTCAATAATTGTCATCAACATCCAGATATTAACGGAAGAAAGAACTAAACATGGGATGAGCAGGGGTGAAGCTGGTCGGAAGGGTCGGAGGGGGTGTGTGTGTGTGTGTGTGGTGTGTGTGTTGGATGTTGAGAGAGAAAGGGAGAGGGGAAGAGTGATGGGGAGTGGGGTTGGAATGGGATGGTTGAATCTAGGTTTACATTTTTCCTCTCTCTCCCCCTTCATCCTCCCCAGCAGTCTGACCATCTCCCCGAAAACATCCTTGAAAAAAAGACACGAAATTGACTTGAGGATCCTGAAACCAAAGAGAAGTGCACAAACAAAAGGAGAAAGAGAGAGAGGAGAGGAGGAGGAGAGAGAGAGAGAGGGAGAGGAGGGGGAGAGAGAGAGGATGTTGTTTCTGTAGAGATGGAGTACAGCTCATCTCGTGAACTGGCTATTCCCCAAGAGGCTATTTTTTCTTGTAGTGGAAAGAGAGGGAGGGAGACAACAACAACGGTAACACACAAGGAAAGTCCTCCTGAAGTATCAGTGTGTGTGTGTGAGTGTTGTGTGTGCGTGCGTTCATACATGTGCATGTGTGTGCGTGCGTGCTGTGCGTTTGGAGAGAGGAGAGAGATGTCTTATTGCAGAATAGATGTATGTGTTATTGCAGTGTGAAAAAAATAAGATTTACAAAAGCAGGGTGGTATGTGTATCTTAACTAGTTCCCAAGGTACTATTTAATTCATAATGTAATCACAAAGATTTTTTTTTTTAAAACGATTTCGAAAGGAGGAAGGGGGGAGGGGGGGAAGGTGGTATGATTATTACTGTGTTTTTCAGTGTATAACCAGAAAACAGATTAGACCCCCCCACCCCCCCCCGGATGGAACCCCCCCCCCCCCCTGTCCCCCATACGATTAAACCCCTACATCTATTCATTATTGATAGGATCAATGCACCAAAAGCTGACATATATATGCTATTTGCACAGTTATAAGTGAAAGTATACATGTTCTTTTCTATTTTCTTATCAGTGACAAACATTTCTGTTATTGTTTTCCAGTCAGTTTCAGTATGATTCATATTTGCAGATCATATATCATCCATATGCTATTTTGCTGCTATGATGTAAACACACACTCAATTTCTTTCTAATGTGTGTTTGTTGATAAAAGATCAATTGAAGCTTTCTCTCTCTCGCAGTTTTTGAACTTTCAAGAATAATAGTATTATGCACTGAATACCTGTGGTAACCTTTTCTCTTTTCTTTTTTTTTTTTTTTTTTTTGAAAACAAAATGTTCATAACGACATGTTTCATTTCCTGGCTCTGTGCATGTCACTTTTAGGATATTAAAGCAGTTTTGTCTTACATATCTTGTATGTTTACTACATGTTTATTGTAACTCTGTGTTACATTGTTTAGTCTTAAATGTTTAGTATTATTTTAAAACATACAAATGATAATGTCATAATGTTGTCAATGGTCTTGGGATATATGTATGCAGGTTGAATGATGTGGTTGCAGTGCAGTGCAGTGGTCATTTTGTTTTAGAGAACTGATCAATTCTTTCATGTACTGTCCTCACTGTTGCGTGAATTTCAACTGTTACATCTAGACTTAATGTCTTGTTTTTGAGAAAAAAAACTAATTTTGACTTGCCTTGACATGACTTGACTGATATGTCCAAACACTAGGATACCCTTCCCCCTGCCTGTGATTTAGTATCACTCAGGGAAGACCACTCATGCATTAACTGTGGGTTGGGTATGTCTCCATATGCTTTGGGTGGGGGAGGGGGTTGGAGGAATTCCTGATTACCATGTGGCCCATGTCAGGTGGAAAGGAGAGCGTTTGTTTGGAGAGATAAGTATATCATAAAAACTGATCATAGTAGCACAATTCCTCCTTTTTGTTTCGTTTGGTTTGCTTTCGCATTTGGTTTTCTCAGGTTTGATGTCCTATAAATCAAAACCCAAACCAAGCACAAAAAAAAAAAATGTGTGTGCACAATGTGTGCATGTGGGAGTTAGTGCAGTTCTTGTGTGTGCATGTTAGCATGTTGGAGTGGAGTTTGGAGGTGCGTGAGTGTGCGCATTGTGTGTGTGTGTGTGTGTGTGTGTGCGTGTGCGGCGCGCGCGTGTGCTGCATGGTGCAATTGTGCATGTATGTATGTTTGTGTGTGTGTGGAATGCAAACATTGCTTTGGAGCAGTAGTATTATCATTATCTTGTGTGTGAACGTGGGCATGCATATGCATGCACTGATGTGTGTGTGTTTACGTGCATGGGCATTTCGGTATGAACATTTGTTTATTTAACTTGTAATAAGGGAAGAAAGAACAACCATTAAATCAAAGCCACCAACACAAGAACGCAACATGTAAGCACTCCATATATTTCCCAAATATATACATCCTGAATACTTCATTACATTCTTCATCTGCAGAATGTACATCTGTAAGCATATTTTGATTCATTTCATCAAGGACCATGCAAACTGGGCAATCTTCCTTCACATTTGCTCATCACTTTCCAAGAACAGAAGTTGACCTAAGCAGACACTGTTCCGAGTAACACGCTAGGTAAGGAATGCACAGGGTAATGACAATTATGCAGAGTGCGTTGCTGCTGTACTTCATGCATACAAACATGCAACTATAATACATATGAAATTAAAACCGCTGCAGCTAAATGAGCCTAGGAGGATCATTTCTTCAATATCAAGACTGGCTGCATCAAAAGTTGAGGGTATATATCCATATCAATTTTATATATAATCAACTTTATTCCAACTGGAAGCGATAAAAATGAAAGACTTACACCACTGAACTGGAAAAAAAAAAAAAAAAAAAAAAAAATGTCATGATGCAACGGTTATCATTACTTTTGACTTTGATACAGCCAGCTTCGCCTGTGATGAATAATAAGCAAATGTTGTGAAGTATGAGCAACACGCCGTCTGACTATACTTGTGTCTTGTGGAGCCAGCAATTCACTTGTTGTTTCAATCACTTTAAATATCGTCTAGTTTCTGCCAGGTGTTCTATTGCTAATGAACGACACTACACTATTCAACACTACACACGCATTCTCATTTCCTTGAAAATCAGCATCTTTTTTCCAATTACCCCTTGTTGGGCGGCAAAAAATGGTCCCAGAAAAATCATCATGATAAAAAAAATAATCTGATTGTTGATCATGAACTTCAGATGAAAAACATTAATATTTAACAACTCAAATGATAATGTTTCAATCAACTTCCCTCAGGGCTCTTTCCATTGAGACAATAATGATGAACATGTTTCTAACAAAACAAAGTCCTACATTCAGAATAATAAAAAAACAGGCAGGTATTCCACATTTAATACTATTTGCAATGTTGGCATTTGTCAGCCTTTTATTATCACTCAATGAAGGATTTTGAATGACAGGTGTGAGACTAGTATACAACAAACGTGTTGAGAACAAATAACTGTTGGAAAGCTCATTTCAACTCGCATTCATCAAGCTTTCATAATATTTGCATATAAGGTATTACTACCGATAAAAAAAAACACCTAAAAAACATTGAGGATTTCTTTTGACTCCCCAAAGACCAATTCATTCAACAATTCATTTGTTTTATTTACTTGTATGTCACAAGGTATTCCTTAGCGTGTCACAAGTCAGTTGAAACCTTTTTCACGCAGATGACACACAAACACATAATTATGGAAATGGGTTTATATCAGAATTACGTATGATTTAAGAGTCACGCGTTTTGAAAAGCTTACATTATTTTTTCTGAAATCAGAGTATAATTGTCTTCCATCTTATTTTCATGTGTTGTTTGTATCCAATTATTAATGTTCAGAGAATTTTCCTGACATCAGTTTTCTATTCAGTAGACTGAATGTTCATACAAAAATCACATTTAAAAAAAAAAAAAAAAAAAAAAAAAAAATCTGCGTTGGATTTGTGACATGAAGATGTTCACAGAGGACAGATTGTTTTTGGTGCCTCCTTTGAGAGATTATTTTGAACAAAACCAAATGGAACGCTGTCAGCATTCTTCGTCCACTTGGGCTGAAGCAAATAATCAGCTACATCATGCTAATAAATGCTAAGTTTTTCCCTACCCTTTCTATTGGGATTCTTATGAAGCCAAAGTGCAGTACAACACCTGCTTCTCAATCTGAGAGGTGCGGGTTAAAGTCATCTCATTTTTGCCTGCTACAATTTGGCTGAGGATACAAGTTTAAAAAAAAAAAAAAAAAAAAATCAGAAGATGTAGTTCTGACTTAATGAAATGTATATTATAAATACAATAAGAAGAGTAATTCTCAGTGAGTAAGACATGTACTGAAAATAAAGGCAAAGAGTAATTTCAGCCTAAATATACCTTCATTAAAAGTTACGAACCCCCCCACCCACCCCCATCCCCCCCATTGAATTATGGCTTACAACACCACCGTCATTTCTTTCCACTCCATTTGTAGCTTTACAAACACATGGCTGCAAACATCTTTGCAGTTTCTGATTTGTCAGGGTGGCGCTACTGTGACTGGTCTGGTCCATATTCACCACACCACATGCACTAAGCCATGCTAGTAGATAGCACAAACGGACTGCAACTGTAAGCACCACTTCCACACAGACAGACATGAAGGATCATTTACGTTCACTGTCTAAGCCACCTGTAAGTGGTACAACTTGTAAGCGCAGATCCAGCAACCAGCATACGATGCGAGTGGAGAGGGAACTAACAGCATTTGGCAGAATAGGGATTCCCTCTTTCTTCTTTTCATTCTTACACAAGAGCTCCATTGGTGAGATTGTTATGTATGCAGCGGATTACTGTCCCACCATTGAGGTAGCCTGCTTCTGTCTTTGGGATACTGTCTGGACACAACACATGTGTGTGCATGCGTTTTCATTTTCATTCAGCCTGCTCTTCTTTGAAAGAGGAAACGGGATTTAATGCAAATGCAAGGTTGTTTGTGTTTTTTTTATGCATATGTTGTACTGAAGTTTGGTTTTAAGTCTCATCCACAGGACTAGGCTGGGACTCGAGCATTTTATTTTCATGTCGCCTATCTCAACGTCACATGATGGATGGCCTACTCTTCTCCAATCGATGGAATGGGATTTTATAAGCGTGCGATACTTTTCATGCACGCATCCACCCATGGCGCCTCAGTTTTAAAGACTCGACTGAAAGACTTGGAGAAGATGGGAGTTAAACAGATGTTAACTCTTCTGAGGAAATCTCCTCCAACCTGGTTGCCTTAAGTGGGAACTGAACCCCAGACCTTGAAACATGAGTCTGACGCCTTATCCACTCGGCCATCCACGCTCCACAGAGTAGGGGTCATGCTTTCGTGTGCAGATCGTCATTATGGTGAAAAAATAAGTCTAATGGCAAAGACAGGCACCCCCATAAAAAAAAAGGGTCTTCAATTGTATTCACGTTAAAATGGATCGCTAGACAAATGCACATTAACATCACAAGTATTGGGCAATTTTCACCTTTAAGACAGATACTAGTGTTTCTATGCTATTACAATTAAATCTGAACAACTATGTTTGTGAAAAATTTTGCTTGAAATACACAGAAAAAATAGAAAGTGGTCCTGATATTCTTTAGAAAGCATACAATATACACATGCATAGATTGTTGTTGTTGTTGTTGGTACCAAGTACTGAACAGGCAACCTAAATTCCATCCAATGACTGCCTTTCAAACAACAGAAGTGTGTCCTTTGGAAAGAATCCTGCAATGCTTGCATTTTTTTTAAGGCCCCTTGTAATAGAATGCTGTACATTTTAATGAAGTACAGAGGCACCAGCAGAGAGAGAGAGAGAGAGAGAAAGAGAGAGAGAGGGAGAGAGAGTGAGATGGGTGATTAGAAAAGGATGGGGAAGAGTGATGGAGAAAGACAGTGGAGAGGAACAAAGTTAACACACAAAGAACAATTTGCTATCAATAACTAAAGGATAAAAATGCACCTCTGACCAATGTTTGTAGTGAACAGACCAACCAAACTCTTGGTAGGCAGATCAGATAACATAACCACAAAAAAAAAAAAAAAAAAAAAAAACTCGCAAAGCTACCTGCACAAAGAGACGAACCTACCCGCAAACAGACCACCACCACCGGCCTGCCATGTTTTCACTAACATCATGACAAAAAAACCCTTTGGAAGGATTTCAGCAAATCTTGACATGACATCCACAGGACTGTTCCAACCCACTGGCTGTGAAACAATTCACGGGTTTGTCAAGGACTTCCTAATGACTTGACATGCAACTGACAGGGACATGCTGCCACCTTTTCACCACAAAATACATGCATGTGTAACTGAAAGCAGGTTAACACTGCGTAAGCAGTTATTTCGTTTCATGTGCATCCTTTATGCTGCAATCATCCCATCTGATGACCTGACTCAGACTGTCATTTTCATCGTCGAGGTTATACAATTCCAATGGTTTGTTTTTTTTATCATCCTAAAAGCAGCACCTCGACTTTGTCGATTTGTCATTTCTCAAACACTCCACTAGCAATTTAAAACGGCATAGTCCTACACAGATCCAAAGGACAAAACAAGCTGAGGAGTACTCCAGAGCATAGCTCCTTCAAAGGAGAAAATAAGTAGATGGCTGCTCTGGAGCTCGTCCCCGCTATTGCTTTCAAGAAGCTATGTTCCAAAGTACTCATGTATTTGTTTTCTCCACCACTGAATCTGTACAATACCATTTCTACGTAAAATGTTTCTGAACGATTCAGCAGTCTTCATCACACTCACTTAGCTCTCTAGCAACTTTCCTCATACCCTTGGGGTCAAATGATCCAGAAAAGAAATATGTTGGATAACTGTAGACCGTGGATATCGGAGCTCTGCTTCATGTAACAGTTACTTTGAATGAGGCAAGTGAAAACCTATGATCATCAATCATTTTTGAACAATAATCATCTTACTATTGAGAAATACATTTTGTAAACCAACTACTACTAAGGAAAACATTTTGTCAACACAAAACATTCCAGTCTGAAAATACCTTGCAAATAAATGTGAATGTATAAACAAAAACAAAAATCAAAGAAAAAAAGAAGAAAAGAAAAACTTCATTAAATAGAAACTACAGCTAAATACAAATCGGTGACCTTTATTCTGAAACATGATTTACCACAAAATCATACTTTGGAAAGGCAACAAAACTGAATCAACACAGAACATACTTCATATGGACAACATAAGTTTCTCTCAATAGTCAAAGGCATAGACCAACTTTAAAAAGTATGGTCAGCAGATGACATTCTAAAAGGATAAATTCTTATCTGAAGCACAAACACACACACACAAAAAATTGGAGTGAAGTCCTAGAATTGTTCTTTGCAATCTATGGCAATGTTCAATAAGTGTTCACACGACTTGAGATTATTTTTGAGACAACTCTCCAAGATGAGTGACCCTGTCTCAGATGGCTGAATATGATGTAGGGGAGGAGGGGGGGGGGGGAAGATTAAGGACAAACATAGACATACCGAAAAAAAAAAAAAGAGCTTATTAAGGTGAACATGATCACTTTAATCAATGACACAGAAAAGAACAAAGAAATAAGAAATTCAAAAAGAACAAGAGGAAGAAACCCTATGACTATCGACTGAATTCTGTCGTATTCCTAGCTTTTATTAGAGTTCCTTTGGCTTCCTCCAAGCATGCCAACTTGACCACAACATGACACATTTGATATTAGGTCGATTTATTAGGGGAAATAAATCATGCTACGCTTATCCAAAGACCATTGAAAACATGAGCTGTCAAATGCCATACTGGCAACATGTGACTACCATTCATTTTGCCCTCCATATGTTTATAAGTGCTAAACCAAAGACCAAAAATGAGAGAGAGAGAGAGAGAGATTGCCACTCTGGGACGCTGCTTTCACCAATTTCCTTAATTCCGCTACAGAACAAATGAGAGCATAAGAGCGGAGACGGAGAGAGGAAGTAGCAAGCCTAGACTAACAAGCACCACCTGCCACCCTTTGTTCCCCTCGACCTCATCAACCACCCTCGGCTGAACTATCCTCCCCGTTCTGGGCATTAGCTGCCTCTCTAGTCCAAGTCGTCGTCAATCTCAGCATCACCAACCCGGGACTGAGGTCTTGAAATTCCCAGTCGCTTGGGCAAGGCCGAGCAAGAAATCGGTCATCGCGCAATGTGGTGAACTGATGCACAGCAGTAAAATTATCGAAAAAAGGAGTTCACCTTGTTTTTTTTTTTCTATCCTTATAAACTATGAATGACCATCACCCAATCCTTGGAATCGTCGTTCACTGTAACTCAGAATGCAATCCTCTCCTCACAGGTATGGGCTATAGGATTTGGGCTCTTCAATCTGCAACTCATCTTTTCCAGGAGGACTGGCTAGTACTTACTAGACTTCTGGTAGGCGACTCCGTCTGAATTGTTCTGTACGTACAGAGCTGACCATGGTTTTGAAAATAAACTCTGGTCCCACATCAAGCGGGCAGAATACTGACTCTCGAGAGCGCCATAGGGCTTCAGTGGGAGTGGGCGTTGGAAAGATGTTCTTTTCCCACCACTGAAAAGGTCATACAATCACGAGTGGGCTCGCAGATGTTTTTAGACAGGGTATCACGTACATCGCACTATGCCTTCTTTAATTCATAATGCGCAACTGTGTTTGTTTCATATATGGTAGTGTGTGCGGTGTTTAGAGGAGAGTGTGCAGGTTGAGTGATGGACTATGGTAATGAATCGGAAGTGGTTCCGATTTTTTTATGCCGTGGCGCTGCTGGTTTTTTGGTGTATTCCTGGTTCTCTTCTTCTAGAGTTTGGGTATTGTGAGTGGGTGCATGACTCCTTTCGTTGTAAGGCCAGTGTGGCATTCTGTTTATCTGGCAACCTTCGCGATGTTCTTGGAGTGCTGAGTAGATCGCAAATATGCCAGCTTTCATACTGTCCATTCACGACCACACAACAGTGCCTGAACAGTCAACAGGCACGGCAACCAATGATTCACGCAACACTTTCCTACACACTGGCATATTCTCAGCCTTGCCCCGAAGCTGTGACTGACACATTCATCGCAGCAGCTGTGGATGAAATATATACTCAACACTATCATGCCCTTCAAGATTAATCCCCCCCCCTTTGTGAAAAATATATGAAAAAAAAAAATTGAGCGTCTAACTTCCTGATTAATGCTTCTTTACTCAAAGTCCTCACTCTAAGCCCGAACATTTGTGGTTCTCTCCAGAACCTCCTTCTGCTGTCAGACAGAGTAAGGAAAGCGGCTGCACATACAAACTATCTATAGTCGACAGTGTGTGAGTGTGGACATGGTTGAGACACCCCCTCGCGCAATAGTGAATAACAAAGAAAAAGAAAACAACTACCCCTTATTGCAAAAGAACTTCCACACATTAGACTGCAACCGCCAAAGGTATTTTAAAAACACCCACCCTATCTCAAATAAGCAACAACAAACACAATTGACAACGTTGAAACTCACAGCTTCCAGCAGGTCGTTTTTGGGGGTCAGTTTTGTCTCCTCCTGTCTTTCTCTTGCCTGCAGGGGTCACCGCCACTTCGGGGCCCAGGGTCTCCAAATAAAATGCATACAATTTGCTGTATCAAAACAAAATTCTATACATAACATGAATTAAAAAAAAATCTTTCCATGAACATGTTCTCAGCCCCCTCCCCTCAGTCGGGGGTTTCCATAAAAAAATGAGGACAGATGGGAACAGGAGCCCTCCTCTACCACCCAGGAAATTTGTGAACATTAAAAGCTAAAATCTGTGCAAACTGGTGCACAATCTGGTGAAGCATCAATTTCTGGCCTTGTTAAATGTTTTAGTTCTGCCCTTTTGTGTTGAAAAGTTCTCATATGAACTGAAGACCATCTCTTGCACACAGTCACAGTGCTACCATTGTAAGAATAGTATTACCAGTGATAGCATGTGGTGGATGATTATCTCTGTTGATATATATGGTGGATGATTATTTCCATTTATATTAAAACTATTTATTTCAACATTTGACATTCATGTATTGTGGCTGAAAAAAAAATAGTGCATGTGTGTGTGTGTGTGTGTGTGTGTGGTGTGTGTGTGTATAGGGGAGAACACATTTCTAATTACAGAACTCGCCCAAAGGAGGATTTTAAAAACCCTGTTTAATTTGTCCAGAATTATACTGTCTTGGGTTGATGCAGAAATACAATTCTGACACTCAGCTTCACAGTAGTTTCATCACTACATCAGCGTCAAAAGAGTTCAACTGCTCCTGTGAACGACAACATTCTGTACTTCCAACAAAAACACTGGCATGCTCCATCACTTCCAATCCTTGCCATCTGGCTGGGCATCCTCCACAAAATGACATGGTGTTAGCAAGCATGGGAAGACCAGAGACATGAAAATACATTGGTAGCTCTCATTAATG
>JADBJO010026374.1:0-22602 GCA_016801955.1 Conus betulinus | reverse complement strand
AGACATATGTCCTTAGGAAAAGCACACAGAACAAAGCCACGTTAGGGCCCATGACTGTCTCTTGGGAAGGTTGAAACGCCCTTGGCAGCAGAGTCCCCACGTCACATCGCTATACATAGGGAGATCCCGGGAGGGGGTGCGTGGAACCGCCAGACCCACATGAGTCTAGGATGGCCATCCGTACAGTTCCTCGTTCTCCTTCACCCTTCATGTCTTCGCAAGAGGCCTCGTGAAATGGAGCTAGCTATAGGAAATACCTTTCCCTCTGCAGTAGGCTTCCTTTCCAGATTCTGGATAGGAAGGGTCACCACGAAACAGGTTAGAAAGAGACATATATCCTAAGTCTCTCATCATTTCATTTCAATGTTGATCATATAATGGTGGGGTGACAAGGCGGTACAAGAATGTTACAGGACGAGCTTGACTTCAGTTTTCCACTAATTAGTCTGATTTTTCAGAAAGAAAAAAAATGACCCAGCATGTGCTTTATCCATTACTTTCTATGAAAATTGAAGTCATTCCAAAAAATCATACAATAAGAATAAAAAATAAGCTCATCTGATCACACCGTACGTGCATTATAATGAGGGGGCAGGGGCTATAGCTTTCATTGAAGGCACGCCCACTCGTGACACGCCCACACCCTGTTTCCAAACTAAAAAACTAACAAACAAAAGTTATAAATAGCGATCTTCTAGTTTGATCAGGCCAAAGCCTATCACTCCTGTAAGTAACCATGTACCCTGCCCCCCTTCCGTCCCCCCTTCCTTCATTGTGGCGGACCAACAAATGTAAAATAACCAATGACTGCACGCAGCATGTGTTCCATCACTCGACAAACAAAATAATCAAAGTTCATCCACTCACCTGCTTCGCTTTTCGTTACTACAGCCTTCGGCAACTGATTGTTCACTCGTGCCACTTCCACGCATCTCCTGCTCGACTCGGTCGCTGATTTACTCATTATTTCAGTCAAAACCGACGAAAAACTTCGAGATAACTGACTGACAAGGCTTGCCGGTGCACAATGGATACTAGCAAGTCACGTGAACTGATCACCCCGATGTTTAGCACGTCTGAGCCACGATCGTGGCCCCAACGCAGTCGGGCGGTTAAAAAGCCACGATTCGTGGCCCACCGCAGTCAGCGGGTTAAATCATTCTTAGAGCACCAAACACCCCCACCAAACAAAAAACTTGATGAAAAACCCTAAAAGGTCAAGACAGTTTTGAAGAAGCACGTTCAACCACAGGAGTGGTCATTTTGGTAGGAGACGCAAAAGTTTTAAGTTAGGATGTTGAGAGATGATGAGCCAGTCACCGATTTTGTAGCAGAAATTAAAAAGACAACTAAGCCATTCCAGCAGCAGCAGAGTCAGTCAAGAGCCTTGGAATGAGCATGACAACTCGTTGAAAGGACACAAAGAAGGGAAAAGGAAGCAAAGCAAACAGCAGAAGAAAGCCTGCAGATTACAGACCACCAGTCTGCCCTCCCCTCAGCAGACAAAAGGTTTTCATGCTGGCCCCAAAACAAGCTCTGGTGGCCACCCCGATGTATGATATCAGCACCACCACAAAGGAATATGTAGAGGCCCAAAATCAACAGATACACAAGCCTGGTTTGGTGATCAGCATCTGATCCACACAAAACACTGCACACCTCTCCTGTTGCCAAGGAAAGCTGAAGTTACCCCTCAACTATCCATCCTTGAGGAGCAGAAGTTGGGTAAAGCAAAGGTTATTAACCACTGTTTAAAACTCTTGGAATGTTTGTTTATAAAAAAAATCACAATGAGTTGCCACTATAATGGGCGCAGATTTTCCATACGTAGTGACAGGAAAACTGCCAAACAACTGTTCTTGGTATGTTTTGAAATCAGTAAGAGGGACAGATTCATCATAATGATGACCAAGTGTACACTCCCCCTTTGTGTAAATGAGGTGATGGGAACAATAGCCTATTACGATCACTGTGATTGGTTAGGACAGTCCTGCGAGGAAACCTGACCAATAGTGTGTAGAGACTCTAAATGGGGCTACGGCAAGAGCAAGCAGGGCCGCCAGGTCAGCTTTGGGACTGAAAGCATTTTCTAATCTTCTTGCCTTTCCAGTTCAGACAATGCTGGGTGTTGAAACAGTCAACATGCACTCTTCAGCTCACATACAACTGCCACCCCCTGATCATGTGCCCGGCTTATCACTCTGCAATTATTTACACCGCCCTTCCTACTCTCAACAACGATTACTCTTGCAAACACTTTGTGACACTCTTTGTTTTTTCTAAAAAAAAAAAAAAAAACAACAAAAAAAACTCAACATGATTTTTTGTGCACCAGATTTGTCTTACACGTACCACAAAACAACCTAACCGTCACTCTCTAGTCGGCGTAATAACACCCACCGTCCGAGACCGCTTGGTTGCAGGCCTGGTCACTGGCAATTGCCTGAATGCTCTGATCTCTAGAACTGCCTCTTATGTGTACTGTGTACCTGAAGCAGCAAGGTCCATTGTTGGTGGGGGGGGGGTATGCAAAGCCAACACATTTAATGGACTGTCCCACACAAGAAGCATTCTCTCCCTGCATGAACTTTGTAAAAAAAATTCTCCTGTACAGTGAACGCCTATAATGTGTGCACAAGTACTAAATACCGAAATTGTTTTTTTTTTTTTTTTTTTTCCATTATTTTTACTGAGAGACCTGGTTATCACACAGACAGAACTTAAGTACACACACCCTCTGGTGGGTGCTGGGCCTTGATTTCTACATAAAGACAAGAAACGGACAAAAAAGAAAAAACTGCTGGAACAGATGCGCCCATGGGAGACGTTCTACATCACCTGCAACGTGTACCCATCCCCCGTCCATATGCCCACAATCACTGGCCCACACCCGCATCCACTACCAGAATCTCACTTTGCCATTTTAAAAACATGTCAAACAAATTTAACAAAAACAATCACAGCTTTTCAAACGCATTCAACAATCCAATGCTTTTGGTCCCTTCTTCTGGCCACACAAAGTCCTCCCATGACAGCTCTGGTCATCCTGAACATAGATGCCACCCCTCCTGTCCTCTGCGTGAGGTTGATGCCCCCCGGGCGACTTTTTGGTAAACAGTGTCCAATGGCCGCAGAGTTACCCAGTCAGCAGCACCTGCCACAGTGTTAGCCGAAAACAGGCCTTTGGCATAATGCCCCAATCTGCCCAAAAGAACCAGGTTGGAAAATTATTTAAATTAATGATCCCCCGTTGCAACGGTGACAGTGTATCATTGTATTTAACTTAAAAAACACAAAACGATGTGGGAAGCATCTGCCATCCAGAACATAGGCATTTTCTGCCAGACGGTGCATGAGATGAAGGGAGCAACTTCCCTGCCAACTACATCACAATAACGGATACCATAACCAGTATCTGTTGCCTACAAATTAGCGACACGCCCGCATCCGATACTTACCACACCATATACACACACATTCACGACACGCCACTATCACCTGCTGTATAAGCATTAACAATTTAGAGACCGCCCAAACCACTGCTTATACATAAATTCAGCACAGCCCACATCACATGCTTATATACCATACACACATGATAGACAGCCAATCATGCCATTTATCTACCAGTCAACAATGCTGTTACTACAACTTCAAGACAGCCACTGTCAAATGCTATACTCATTACAATAAAAAATGATCTGTACTAACAAATTTAGACAGCACATCACCACGTTATGTACCCATTACAAATGGAATGGTTACTACAAATTTATACAGCCACCACATCCAACGCTGTCTACCATTAAATGATGTTCACCACCAAATTTAAGAACAGCCACATCAACGCAGCTTATACCGATGTAAAATGGATGTACACAAATTTAAGAACAGCCCACATCAACAGTTTTTATAACCCAACAATGATGTACTACAAATTTAGACAGCCACAATCAACGTCTATCACCCATGACCCTAAAAAATGATTTGTACTACAAATTTAGACACAGCCAACAAGCTATCAACGCTGTATACCCATACAAAAATGATGTACCACACAAACTTTTAGAACCATCCACACGCAGAACTTCTATGTACCATAAAAATGCTGCTTACCCGATACTCAAATTTAGACAGCCACAGCAACACCTTCCCCAAATGTTTTGTACCGATCACCATAACATGATGTACTACAAATTTTAGACAGCCACATCAATGTTTATACCCCATAACAATAATGTTATCCTGTCAAGTGCGGGCTGATGTTTTCTACTTTATGGTAGAACTGCATCGACTTTGCACACATCGCACAAGGACCCTGGCATGCTCCATGCCTCAAATAGGAAGTTAACAGAAACGAGGGAGCAGAGACTAATTATCCTTGGTGACTCTTCTACCCACACATGCCAGTTGCCCAATACCCTCTTCGACCTCCAATCTGCCACCTGGCCGGTGACACTAGGCTAGTCCATGTAGCAGGCCTTTACCCTCCACCTGTAGACGTAAACTGCTAGCGAGGAACAGACCAGCTAACAATACACGGGGCCTGCCATGGTCACGCGATCGCGCCTGGCCCACATTAACGGAAAACACACAAATGCTGATAATCACACATCCCGTCTTTCTTCCTGGGTCTGTTTCTATATCAGACCATGCTCTGACCACCTGCGCTGGTCAGATCCAGACCTGTCTATCTCAATGCCAGTCAATTGCACACCTCGATTTTCCTGTTTCGCCCCCTGGTCTACAGCAAAGGTTAATCATTTACCACCATTGAGTGTCTCGGTGCTCATCTTTCTCCGCATCTACTACTACTAACAACCACTGTCCCCTCTGGACAGGGAGAAACAACCCGATAAGTATAATGGCCTGCTTTCCGCACCAACAACAACTGCAATTACGGGCCACAGCATTCAAAGCGCTGGCCATCCCGACCACTTGAGAAGTCAACTCTCATATTCATTCAAAAACCAAACAACTACATGCCCACTCATAAAACCACTTAAGTAACGCCTCGCTCGTAGAAAACCCCCAAACAAGTCCAAAACAAACAGAACAGACACAAAAACTGGAGCGTTTCGTCTAAAACCATCTTTCTTCCCTCAAACACATCTAGCTCAAGATTGAAGATGTGGATCCTCCCTTTAGCATAAATTCAAAGATCACATAGGTCGCCGGGCATCTCTTTACAGACACGGGTTACGCTGGACCCGCTATGCTGTTAAAGTTGTTTATGCGCTCATCATCAATGCCCATAGTCCCCAACCACTTCTAAACGAATAGGTTTCAATCGGAGTTGGTTTACCATGACATGGAATACCACGCTACTAAGCTCTCTTCCACCTTTCAAAGATTTAATGACAGGGGTGTTAAAAGGAGGTGCCTCGTGGTCCAAACGGGACACAGGTTTTCGTAGTGTAATACTAATCATTAGATCAATCACCTGTGACACAAACTGTTGCAGTCTTTATAGAGTAAGCACCATGGTCAACACAGCAAAAACTCTTCTCACCATGCCATCAGCTTGTGATCCCAGTGTGACTTCCGCACGCACCCCAAATGCGGACCCGTTGAGTCTTCCGATTGACCCTCACCCTTACGTATGTCACGCAGACTGTGTGGTGCCGTCAGCACAGTGCACCTATCAGCCATGAAACTCGCTGATTCCAGTCCAAGATTCCAAAACAATACGTTATAACCGTGGCCACAGCAGCAGTGTTGTTGTGGACCCGCAAGCCTACGGAGGTGTGCATCTCAGATCTCCACCAGAACCCACTTGGATTATGGGACTTTCTTTTCCCCCCAGCCTATTCGCTCAGCCCCCCAGAACTGAATTTTCCTACGGGCTGAAAAAGGCGCACGACTGGAACCCCATGCAGCAGTCCAGGATTCAGGGGTCTCTACAATGATCATGTGCTGTCCTAAACGGGAGTAGCTACTCCAGATATTCCCTGCACCAACACACTACATGTCTACATTTACCTATTCCAGCCAGGCCTCGGTTTAACACCAAGGAGTCATGATAATGAAAGTAAGCGTAGAGTGCCGACCTCTTAAACAAAGTCTCCCAACAGGAAGCAAACCCTATGGCACCCTTCAGTTTCGTTTACTGATATTGACTGTCAACAATGATGCAGAATTCAGAGCTTAAACAAGCCCGAGAAAAAGAGTATGAACTCTGTGTCGACCCTCCTTGCCCCTCGTACGTGTGTGCTGACATCAGTTTCTGTTTTCCCTACCTAATAGACAAACTTGGCCACCAAGAACACTACCAAAGTGACTTTTGCAGCAGTGCAGTGTATCTCATCTATGGGCCGTTCAACATGTTACCCCTAACTTTCCTCTCACATTTCTTAACGTAGTCAGTGGCTGCTCCCCCCTTCACGGAAATAGATATTGGTGTCTGATTGCGTCTTCGGGATTAGTTTTCTTTGCCGTTTTCATTTTTTCAGTATTGCATTCAATGGCTTCTCTCCACTGCTGCTCTCTCTGGGGCTCCATGACAACGTCACACGCCCAAACGCTCCTGGCCTGATCCTGTCACAACCTTACGGGGGCGGGACGAAAGCTACAGTTGGCCCTAGGAGCGCCCACCGACTTCGTCTAATCATAACGGGCCCTGAAAGGTTCAAATCTCCACCAGGCTGCGATTTCGGTAAGTGGGGGATTCTTACCTTCCCCCGAACGAGTTAAACAATTAGTTGTGACTCCCATGTCCCATTACACATGTCCTTCGAACTCGAGACTATAAACGAGGTACACCGCTGCTGACCATGAACACGCCATAACACTCTCTGCACCCCACGTAAAAATCCCAATCCACAAAACCTTTCAGAAGGCAAGAAAGGCCAGCTCTGGCCATTGCGTATGGATGGACCTGACACGTTACACACACTAAAAATGCACCATTCCACCGGAAAATCCTAAATGGAGGTGTGGCCTTGCCTAATAATGGCGGGATAAAAATAAAAAGGGCATACACACCAAAAACTCCACTCCCTTTTTTGGGGGCGCCAGATGGGATTAATACTTTGCGCCTAGTCATCATACAGGAGTGTCTGCCCAGAGAAGTATCAGCCCCTGCCATACACAAAGAAGAAGTTCTACCACAACCTTGAGCTGTGACATAATCCACAGCGACTCAGTCAATGTCAGATTTGTTCCAGCCAACAGCTCTGAGACCAGAAGCCTGAGTGGCACACCTAAACTGTGGATTGCCATCCCTGCACTGGCACTCACCAGCATGAGTGGAGTCAGTGGCAGCATGTCTATGCCATTGTACCACGACAAAACACTTTTCTGACCTTTTCATCCCACCACTAAAAAAAACTGTTTGCCCACCACCGGCCACACGAGGTGTCTGGTAAAACATAGCACTCAAAAAGCTTGTTCCTGTCGATACTCATTTGGTTTGCTCAAAGACAACGAAACTGTTTAAGGGCAAAAGTCACAGAGCATAAATTTCTCATTCTGTTATTGTTGCTTGCGTTGTTGTGTTTACCCTGGCCTAAAAGACTTTCAGGGATCATCCAAAGACCCAAAGCACTTGAACACTATGGTACAAAAGATGCGTCAGCTGGGAATGAGAAACATTACGTGGTGTGACCGTGTTTTGATTACCCCCCACACTGTGAGCAGCCCACACTCGACTTCGTGGATAATTCTCATTCTAGAGTTTTTGCAGGTCTCAGTGTCTGTGAACACCCCAGGCCTGCGTTGGTTTTAATTTTTTGAGAGAAATCATGAACCCACGGTTTCTGGTCAGCCGGAGCTAAACCCTCTAGAGAGCTCAGAACAACCTGTGACAAGTCGACACTGTCACTAACATTTTACCAGCGCACATGAAAACTCACTTTCTGCTATTACAGAAGAAAAATCATCCACACAACACAGAGGGACAGATGCTCTTCTTCCTCTGCTCAGCCTGGCAAAAGACAGGTTTCACCAGCTTACGAAGCTAGTGCCAAGCCAGCTAGCGTGAAAGAACCCAAAACTGGCATATAACTGGCTTCCCCCCATTTAAACCAAGGTCCCCAAGAAAGAGATAGCAAGCACTTCCAGAGAGAGAACCACCTGCACTATCCTACCTCGCCTCCCTACCCTTAACTATATCTTTAAGGGGACACTCTCATATTTTTCACTTACACCATCCTTGATGATCTTCACAACAAACAACAAAAAATAAGCAAGCATGCGAAGGACAGACAAATGTATTTTCATGCGAGCAACAAGAACAATTGTAATTTTAAACAACTAAAAGCAAGGTATGGTCATATGATATATTTTTCCAATCGCCCCGTTACACACACCACCTGTAACTTTTGTCTCAGCACCCACAAGGACACTGGAAATAGCAGTCTGAGCCAAAGCCCCGTCTTTCCTCAGAACTGAAACACCCAGACACAGTGTAATACATCTACCCTCTCTATTACTTTTGTAAAGACACAAACAAGCAAAAACAGAAATCAGAAATGAGAGAGAGAGAGAGAGATAAGATGAGAGAGAGAGAGAGCAGAGAAGAGTACGTTCGAGAGAGAGAGGAGCGACCGACAGAGTTGGGTGTGTGTGTGTGTGTTGTGTGGTTGTGTGTGTTGTGGTGTGTGTGTGTGGTTGTGTGGTGTGTTTTGTGTGTGTGTGGGTGTCGTGTGTGTGGCATGTGCGAACTGTGTGCGTGCGTCGTGTGATGTGTGTGTGGTGTGATGGTGTTTGTTGTGGGTGTGTGCTGTGTGTGTGTGTGTACGTATGTGTGTGTCAAAAGTCCAAAATTTTTCTTTAATGTGTCTGTGTGCATATGGGGTGTGTGTCCAGCCACAAAATTATCTTATATGCGTGGTGTGTGTTGTGTGTGTGGTGTGTGTGTGTGTGTGTGTGTGCCTAAGAGAGAGGAGGCGAGAGAGAGAGAGCGATGAGGACCGAGAGAGATACACACTATTTTGATCTTGTGAATTTACTTTTTACAGAACCACACCAATATGGAAAAGATATCCAGCACATTAACAAATGAAGCTCATAAACCTCCACAATAATATGACAGCCACATTCCGGGTTATCTCAGTGATATATTTTCTCCCTTTTTTTAGTCCTAGTGATCGTTGTGTGTCTATGTTTTTAGCTCAAAGCTGTGAGAGCTCTGTAGCGGTTGCCATGGTCATAAAAATAACAAGTGCGGATGTACCCATTATACTAGGGTATCATGGGGGTTAAACTCAAGTCTGTACCAACTTGCCCTTCATTTTTTTCAGCGCGCATGGGTCAACATGCGTAAGCAGACACAACATTAAAAAATGGGACCTATCCTGGGTCGAACCTCAGTTTGTCAATATACCCAATCTCTTGTCTTCAACAAAAGCTGTGAAGTTTAACAGAGCCAGAACAGTGCAAAAATTGTCATTTCACATACACTAACACTGCTAAGACTTGGTATCCAATTTCTGCACACATTAAGTCCAGTGGCTTGCACCTATGTGACCGATTCCGTCCCAACACATTTCTTATGTAAAAAAGAAAGGAAGAGACTGCACAAAAATTGCCAGCCCAGTACGTAACATTCGCTCACTCACAACAATGAAATCAATTTACCTACCTACAGTTATGACTACATTTGAATTTATATAATCCCACATGCAGACCACCATGTGTAATATGCACATACAGTGGGCAAGCGAGAAGTCAGCATTCAGGTATATTCACAGGCCAAGACTGGGACCCTTCCAGGCACAGAATACATAATGTAAAAGGATACTTATAGAGCGCTTTACCTCGCGCAAGAGCCCAAAAGCGCATATTACATGAAACATGAAATAAAATACTATATTCTAACTCAAAGCAACGCGCGCACACACACCACACACACAACACACACCACACACACACCACACACACACACACACACACACTCACACCCACACCAGATATATCTTCCCTTGTCACAACAAATCATAACAAAAGATTATCAACAATGACAAAAAAAATAAAAAGATATGCAAAGTCTGTCACACCCATAGATGCCAAAATTGTTCCAGTGCAGTAAACTGAAATGAATCAGACCAGATCCCACCACATACCACAGGTACACATCACTTTTGGAACTCTGATTATTATGTTCCCTCCAACAAAACCACCCCTTCACCTGGTAGCTACTGTCACCTGCCAGCATGTAAATGCCATTCTTTTCTGCAATTTTCCACCACAGAAACAGACACGGACATTCTACACCCAGTGCAAAAAAAACAAGATTTTAAAAGTCGGCACGTCATGGACCTCAGTCAAGAGGTCGAGCTGCAAAGTGAAACTACATGCTACACAGTACTTCTGATAGGTTTCAAAGGGTGGGTTAGCCTGCCTCCGATGATTGCCAGCATTCAAAAAACACAACTACAATTGTCCTTTCTTAATTCCAGTCTCGTCAGCAATTAAACCCTGATATTATTACAGCGAAATATAGTGGTAACATTGTGCTCTACAGAACTACACACACACACACACCACACCCCACACACACACACACACACACACCAACACTAATTTTTATACGAGGCACACAAACACCACATACCATGCCACGTCCAATATTCACAACACCACACACACACCACACACACACACACCCCACCACACCCACACACACACATACACACCACACATTCAATTGCATGTGTTGCTCCTTCCATCCACAATATCTTCCTTACCATTGCATTATTCGTAAATTCGCTACATTGCTCGGGCATTTTTTCAAATTCGCTATAGTTCCTGCAATTACAAAAAAATCGATAGGACACCTCCCATGACTAGCATGCTCTGGAAAAATTGAAACTTTTAACTCTGTCAACCTATAATAATATCTTCTGGGCTGCACTAAGATTGTTCTTTCTTGAGCTTTCAGATTTTTTTTTTTTCATGTAACTTTTGATTTCAGCAGAGTGTTTGGGGATTTTTTTTCCCTCCTTTTTTTTTTAGCCCAGTAGCCTCCAGCTCCCCAGCTTCAGTCATATATCCCTGGCTAATGCGCTCAAACTGGGAAGACTTGAAACTACACAGCCGCATTTACATCCACTGGGGGGTCAGAGAGATTAATGCTCACTTTTCCTGATCAATACCTTGTGTCTCATATCCCTTGGGAACCACACCAATTATAGATTTACAATATTTAACTGTCAGGTAGAAGACAATCTATCACTACATTATACTATATGAAACATTTGTCTCATAGACAACAGCTTGACCGCAAAGGACACACGACACACAGGGCCATCGTTGGTCCTCCTCAGCCCCCAAAACTCAGACCATCGATGTGACACCGTGGGTGCCCGTGGTGGCTTCCAGCTGGGGTGCTGCGTGATCATCACAATGTCAGCACCGTGACTTTATCACTGATTATCTACAGTTCATTGCCAATGTCTCGATCCTGACAGGAAAGATTACTCTTCAGTATCCTGACAGACTACTACTAGTATCTGGATAAACTGACTGTGGTCCTAGTCATACTATCATTATATGGAAGTGGTCTTACTGGAAAATGTCCTGGTCCCCTAGTCCCATCCCACTCAGTTCAAGACCAAGAGCCTGCTCAGGCATTGGAAAGGCGGGCAACTTGATGTTCACTTACAGCTGAACGAATACCAGGTCTCCCATCAAGGGATGGAAACACACCTCCTGGGCTTGAGGAGCAAAAACATTCCTGAACATTTCTAGTGTATGATGGAAGGTGCGAAAAGACAGGAAGTCTGTTCTGCCCTCTATTCCTAAAGATGCTGGGTGTGACAGAGGTTTAGGTTTGACAGCAGACTGCTGGTTTTTCCACACCCCCTCCTTCCTTCCCACTGCGACGGTCCCCTTTTCCCTTCTCCCCAGATCCCCTACGGAGCTCGTTATGAACTCCGGGATGTGAAATGGCCCAGAATGGCATTCCTGCCGTTCACTCCTAAGGACATCCGAGGGATGCAACCCTGCCGTCCTTATTACATCCACCTGAGTGGGGTTTTCCCCGAACCGTTGAAGCCTGATGGCCCTGCACTCCCATTTGATCATGGAAACACATTTATGACTTTTGGTCAGAGGTCTTGTGGGTCCCGACACCGAAGTCAGGGGCTCCTATCCCTGGAGGACTGAGCCCCTAAAGATGTACAAGCCCTAGGTGGGCCAACATCTTCCCTGCAAAGAAACAACCCTGCGATTCACTTCAAGCTGGACAGCAAGGTATGCCAAGCGACACCCCGTGAACCAGGAAACAGCCCAACTTTAGATCATTGTGTGGTCCTCTGTATTGAGGCGGACCCCTTACATCTCAACCACCACTACGAGGTGGGCTCCTCCTTTTCCTTCTGCAAACCCCCCGGGTGGTGGAAAACTTTCGTTAATCATGAAGCCTGTTGTTATGTTTTTGGTGCGGGACGCACCAATGCTGTGCATTACAGACCAACTCAGTGGAAGTGCTGGCATCGCCGCTAGATAGTGTTCTATCACCAATCAGGGGTTCATTTGCAACAAGCCTACCGACACCATACGCTCATAAAGAAACACGATCTACCCACTTATTGGCCTTCATTTTGGGAGAAGCAATGTTGTTAACTCAGATAACGGTAGTGACATCCCAGTGTTTAGGCCTCCTCATTTCATAGAAGAACAGTATCGAGAACCATAGCATTGTGACAGAAATGGACAGCATTATATGGTTACAAACATGCATTTACTCAGTGGACCTGAACAACTCCAGAGGTGAAAAGACTTTATACTCATGTAGTTAGTTCCTTGAAGAGCTTGCAAAAGAATCCTGACAAGACCCCCAGCCAGGTTTCTGAACTGGACCCGCATACGGTAGCGCGCAGATGTGCGTAAATGTGCAGAGTGCTCTTCAGTATATAAATGAACACACTTCCAAGGTCTCAGGGTACCACTTTATTTATTCTACTTCTTTGTCTACCTTCCTCACCTCAAACTCAATCTTTTGCCTTACAGCCAGCTCTTCCGTCTCTTCTTTTCCCCTCTATCTTCCTCGAGTTTTTTTGTTTGGTTTTTTCTTTTTTTTTTTTAATGAACACTACTTTGATCACAGCCTGCAATAATTCCTGTTACTGTGGGGTTTGTTGCATGAGCAGAATAAGCACAAATAAATGAATGTTGGACATTGAAGACGGAAAAAGATACGCAAAAACATTGACTGAACAGTTCTATTTGCACCGATATCGAGAAGTGATTGCTCATTCTTTTGTTTCAATTGGTCCTGACCCGTTGTCTTCTGAAGAAGACCCTTGTAGGTCGAAGAACAGTCGATACACATGTTTTGGTCTTGTAACGTGTTTGTCCTTGTTTTGGGTTGGTCTCACTGGGAATTATTATTCACAAATGTTGGCATCATTCGTTAGTGTTCTGTGGCTGTTGGGTTTCATTTGTACCATGTGACATGATGTAACTTGTTATTCATGGACTCTATAGTGGATTTTCAGCCGCTGAGATAACAGTCCGATCAGGCACCCCCATAAACAGGACTATACCCTCCACCAAACTAAACCTGAATAATTTCCCCTTCACACTCCACCCCCAAAAAAAATGCTGGCTCATATAAGGAGTTGGATGAACCAAGGGAAAGACCTACAATCTACCTTACCCTAGAGCAAGCTAACAGTTAGTTAGCCTGCTGTACTGTATGGGGCTCACCTAACCCTTCATTATGCAGATCATGATGTCGACACCAAACATGGGTGAAATGCCTTGCTCGGTAAAGTTGAATACGCCTATACTTTGGTAAGCTCGTTCATATACTAACCACTTGCACGTCCATCATCCGTAACTCTACCTTACCGGGTAGTCCAGTCACTGGCATGGGGGTCAGTGTCACTTTTTTTTATTTTTTTTTTTTTTTTGTTGGTAATTCAGGAATTCTTCCAGGCCCTTCGCTGGCACTAACGACTCTAATTTTGAGGTCCCTTCACTCTATCATTCTTATCAACCTCGAGTCTTAACTGATGCCACGCTATTGTATCCTGACTGTCAAAAACTCAAAGCCATCCGTTGCGCGTTGCGACCACGGTTCTCCAGTCATGTCGCAGAAGCTAACGGGGTGGCTGTCTCTTGAGAAATTGAGGACCGTTTAGCACCTGTGCTGGTGAGCAAGACCCATGTCTTCTGGATCCGTTAAGCAGATATCGTTCCCCTACTTTCGAGTGTAAGCATCGTGTACTGTCCGGAAATTACGTCTGCTTGTTTTACCTGACTGTCCGGTCACATTTCTCAAGCATGCGGCGCCACTTTCCGCCGAGCACGTTTCCTTGCATTGCACAGACCTGTGTTAGTCACTACAGCGCTTCCTTTTGTGTGTGTGTACACATACAAGACAAGAAAAAAAAAAAAAAAAAAACAACAAAAAAAAAAAATAAAAGACATGGCAAGTGCATCGTACCACAATTAAACTCATTATCTGCTTCACATCCCTCTCCTCTGCCTTTGCGAATCCAAATAGTCCCGGGGGTCCTTGTTCACAGGATGCAGATGTGACTCGTCGTTCGGAGCTCAACTGCTTTCCAGTTTCACGGTGTTGTTCACATTTTAGAAGGTCAGAGTTCGGGGTTTTCACCGGAAAAGGTCAAGTATAAAACCAAGTTTTGAACAGAAGAAACAAAATCCCCTGGATCTGTGGGGTAGAATGTTTGTTTGTTTTGTTGTTTGTTTAATATGAAAAAGATTATTTCTTCCTTGAAGTTGGGGGGTCATTACGTAGTTCAATGCCACAGTTCCAGCGAAAATAGCAGAATGATGCTGAATAAACTCCTTGTGAACTCCTGGTGTTCTTTTCTATACGCCATTTTGCTACGGCCTCAACGATTTTGCGTGAAAAGTCTGGCAGACGACAGGAAAAAATGACCAGTGTCATGTGGATCACGCCGCTAGAACCGAAAAAGGAACCGTACATGACGACCCTGAGACTCCAAAGACCTACCGTGAATGAAAGACAGTCCCCCTAACAGCATTTCGGGATGGGACGTAAAACCCCACCCACCTTTTGTCACAAACCTAAGACACTTGCGAGTGGTGGCCATAGCAGTGGCCGCCTGGAGAAGAGGTGACAGCTTCTACCTTTGAGGGCAACAATGATGTGAAGGACATCAGTGTAGGTTCGGCGCAGTCCCAAACACTTCCAGCCATATGGGTGGCGGACGGGTATAGCCTGTGTCGTCGCGGAGGACGCTTCCTGGAGATGTGGGGCGAATCGGCGATGGAGCGCTGCCTGACTGCGATTACCGTGGCCTGGGGTACCATGTTCTGAGCCGGGCAGGCAGACATGGGCAGCACTCCTTATGAGTTGGCCTGAAAAAAACTGCCCTCTCGGCCGCAGTCTGCGAGTCTTGTTCGAGTACCCGCGACATTTTAGGGACTCGTGCAGGGCTCCAGCGACTTTCGTCCTGCTCCCCTCCTTAAGGCGGCCTCACACACGGCACATGAACCATCGTCCCACCCGAAGCCCTGAGAAGGCACGCGCCCGGTGGTCCGAAGACAGCCTGATGTTTGGGGAAAAGGAAATTCTCTGGCAACATACACCGACGCCCCATCGTCAGTCGACCAACAACCAAAACTGAACCAACGTTCAAAGTTGACCTCTAATGTGCGAGCTCGTCTGCCAGTAAAACTCAATGTTCCTTAAGGGCGCAGGCCCCGTATTGACGACGTAAAGACTCACCTCCACGGAGAGACCTAAGACCCGACCTTCAGTAGGCAGGTATGATGGTATGGCTCAAAGGGTGGATTGAGTGATGAATATGTTTTGGTGAGGGGGATCAGAAAAAAATGGCAGCGATGCAGCTCTTGACGTGTCATAGAGAACATAACAAGCGTTTTCGCACGTCGCGTAATATGTAAATCGTGGACTCGGACCTGAACAAGCATTTGCATTCCTTGGACACCGGGGATTTACTTGGGTGTCATGCCCCCAGTTATTAGCTACCGTTGCCGCGAGGACAGTGATGTCGTGAATGAAGCTTCCTGCCCACCCTCGGCATTAATCTTTTAAAAAAAAAAAAAAATGTTTAAACTAATAATCCGCCACGAACAACTTTGGACCTAACCGTATCACCTGTAACGCAAACATAGCCAACCTTACGCTGTCCGAGGAGGTTCAAAAACGCGAGGGGTTACTGTTGGACATAAGTCTTATGAAAATGCGTCATACCAGGGGGTTGTGAAAACGTCCTAATGAGCATATGTGGGGGTGTCAGCATGTGGTTGAGCATGGGGCAAGTAAGAGTCCACTGTGTTCTTGGACGAGAGACACAGGGACAAGTGGGGCCCGGCCGGTTTCCACCCTCTAAGGCAAGAGACGTGCTTTGTGTAGATATAGAAAGCGATGTATTGTATTATCGTTCACACATAAGTCTCGCCGATCTGTAGACCAAACGTCCGGTCTACACTAGAGACAATACCGAACCCTAGCCTAGAGTCAACGATGCTAACTAACTAAACAGTATACCGAAGTTTGCTGTGTTACTGTTGAGGTTTCTGTCAGGCGCTGGAAATACTCTGCGTGGTCTGGCACTCTTCGAACACCGAATGATCGTGGGCTGTTAGGGATGGAGATACTGGGCGGTTGACGAGGGGGAACCTCTGGTTCTGAAGGTGTTCTGAGTTCGCAGGCGTGGTTGTCTTGGACGGGATGTGTGGAATAACACAAAACGACTCTGAAGCTGGTTGCAGCGTAGGAACGGGAGCTATATGTTCTTCTATACTATCGTCGGGCGGGGACGACCGATGGCAAGGCTAGTGCTCTCATAAGCGACTCATGCAAAGCTTATAAAAGTGTTGGGTTCAAGGGCGACCACACCTATAGGGTGGAACGGGGTGCAGGCGTGCAATGTCGTTCGTTACGGAGTCAAGGGTGACAACCTAAGATACGCACTCTCTATCTGAACAAAAGCAAACTAGAAGATGGGAAGGAGTCAAGAACCCCTAAGAGTGACGGGGCACCAAGTGGTCACAACTCGAACAAAGAGCGTAGTGGGGCTACTGAGAGAGACAGAAGACTCTCTAAAATAGCTATAGAGCGTGTCGTAAAGGTTAGAAGACTCTAATTAGCAGAAAAGGCGGGAAGAAAAACCGGCGGCGTGGTTGGGTGTGGGGCCTGGGTGTGGTGTGTTGGAGAGCAAGAGGATGCAACAGCTCACTACCTGGTGTAGAGGAAAACTACTTCACACACAAATGGGGGGGGGTGGAACAACACAGCATGCCGAGTATGCACACACGCACGCACCACAAAGGGCAACGCAACACACACACCTCACAAACAGGGGGGCACCCCCACACCCACCCACCCCCACACACCCACAACTCAAGAGCGGCACCCCACAAACCCGCACACACAACCCACACACACCACACAACAAACCACACTACTTTAAACGACTTTGTTGAAGGACGCACACTGTTTTTGAGGTGGGTGAGTTGGATGTCTCACCAGTGCACTTCCTTTGGGTGTGTAGAATCCGCGTCGAGACGCGACGGAGAAGGGGGGGGGGGGGAGAAACGAAACGTACGACAGAACGAAAGGACAAAAAATCTCCCCACAATCAGAAAAAAAGGTGGACTGAAAAGAGGGGCCATCGGAACACGAAGACAAAAGACCGGACTACTGATACATCATTTTGAGAACTGAAGACCATGACCAAAATATTCTCGGGAAAAGTACAGCATGCAAAAAAAAAAAAAAAAAAAAAAAAAGGCTGACCAAAGTGTTTGGTGAAGGTCCCCATAAGGGGCAGTGTTTGGGTGCCAAGCCATAGTACTTACCACATTCGCCCCCCCACTAGAGACAAACCAATTTTTCGATATGAATCTAAAAAGAGAAAAGAAAGAAAAAAAAGGAAATCGTAATGAAACGATACCAGCACAGGGGGCCGCACGCGCCGCTGGGGTCCAGGTTATATAAGAAAACAAGTCAAAAAAGGGGATCGAGGGGGTTGCGGGAAATACAAAGTGGGATAGAATCAAAATCAAAGGTAGTGGGGAAAAAAAAAGTGATGCCCGACCCTGCGTGTTCGGCGTCCCAAACACTACCGGTCGGTGGGGGGTTCCGCTAGAAACGGATAGAAAAAGATGGGGAGAACCTAACCTTTTTCTTTCTTTTGTGGGGGATATTTTTGCCTATTTCTTTTTTTTTCAACGCCCGGGGTCCTTGTTGGAATTCGGCAAAGGTGAGCAGTTAAAAGGGAAACCGACATACGTGCTAGAAAAAAAAAGTCTTTAGGAAAAATAAATAAGAGAAACATGTGGACGAGTCTGGTCTAAATTTTGGCTGAAGGGGTAGACACCAACACCCCGGGACGAATGACTCGGGGCAGGTAATTAGATAAAGTTGTGGAAGATGTAGAGCGGACACAATACAGCCGATCGGTGAAAGCGGACCCTAAGGGCGGTATAAGACAGCGGGGAGTGGGATGCTGTCGGCGTCTGGGCCGGGCGCCCGGACAAAAAATTGGTCATGGGTGCCACAAACCATCTGCGGCTGTCGGGGTGCCCTAACCCAAGAAAAACGTAAGCCTACAGGGGGGGTAAAAATAGCCACTGGGTATTATGGCCCGCGTGGAACGCTGTCCTCCGTACTGTCTCTCCCACCCCCATAACCCAAACAAGCCAGTCATGGTGGGGGGAAGGGGTCCATTTGTGAAAACGCAGGTAAAACTGGTCCCCGACCACCCCTCCGCGTTCCGCCGGCCCGTAACGCACACAGCACATCAATGCCGCACAGGGGCACACAAAACAACACACACGGCGCAGGGGGTAGAAAAAAAAAAGGAAAAAGGGGGGAACAAACACACAACGTCACCCAACAACCTAAGGAAAACAGTGGGAAGAGGGAAGAACACGAACAAGGCACGCAAGGCCGGGGCTGCCGCTGCAGCACGGGCGCGCCAACGACACAACCACACACACACGAACACTACACCCAACCCACCCACACACGCTCGCTGCATGGGCAAAAATTGCGCGGTCGCACCAGCACACCACACACACCCACACACACACACACACACACACACACACACAACCCCCTTTCTCCCTGGTGGCGGCACATTGCTTGTCGCAATCAAAACTCGCACTAGAAGTGGAGGGGTGGAAAAACAAAGAAAACAACAACATGTGGGACTCCTTGGCCATCATTAAGTATTAGAATGTGTCCCTGGGGTCATATTACAGTGGTAATGAAGTAAAAAACCCTGGGAGTGGGAAGTTGACAATGGGTCCTATAAGTGTCCCTGAAAGAGGCTAGGTTCGAACGGTGGGGGGAAAACCGCAACACTGGGGTCTGCGCGGTAGCCCCAGGGTGTGGAAGACCGTGGAAAACACATCATCAACAGAAGAACGTTTCCCCACCTGAATCGAAAAAACCGGCCAGGTGTGGGACCTATCACAAGAAATAATGAGTCCACTTTAAATAGAGGCCCACGGGGTTAAAACATAGAGAAAACATACAAAATGAAAACGAGTCGTTTCCGACAACAAGGGTTCTAAAGATTATTCATAAGGCTCCATGAAAAAACGTAGGAACAAAACTACAGCCAAGAATAAAAACACACGACGCTTTTTTTGACCACTAAGTTATCTTCAGGCCGACACTACAGCGGGGGGTATCGGGACACGGACAAAGAAGGATAATCCCGCTTATCTAATCATCCAGTTCGCGGCGTAAAGATGGGGGCGGGAAAAAATAAAAAAAAATCTCTTTGTGGGGGGGAAAATTGCAAAAACCACAAACAAACCCAGAGTAAACTCATAAGGATAAAAAACGCTAGAGTGCCGGACAAGTTTTAAAGGGGTAAAATGTGGCTCTGCCTACATTAAGTAGAAACCGGGGGGACCAGGTTGATCAAGCTTGAATGCCAGATACCCAAATGAACCACAAGTGTAGCTCCTCACTGTACATACATGCACACCTCTGGATCATCTGCCCAACATTAAATACGTTCAAACTATAGACTGCATTGGACCTTACCCGTCTTTATTTCTTTTCTGATCCTCGTGTTTGCGAACCTTAGGGTAGCCCGCTGGAAATATTTTTTTCTTCTTTTCAGAAACAACGTGTTTCAAACTCTCCTCCTCTTGCCGTCTCGTCTGTCCCTCTCTCTGTCCCCTCTGCTCTCTTCTCTCTCTTGGCGTCCATCATTCTCTTGTCTAACGCGTCAACCTCATCCCCCTCTCTCCTCCTACCTCCCTCATCAGAAAAAAAAAAGGGGGGGAGAAGGTACCGAGAATAAAGAAAATCTCACACTAAAAGAGATGTCTCTGAACAAAAAAAATATACGCTAGTAAGGCGAAAAAAAAGACTCTCCCCGTTCGACACTCCTCCTCCTCCTCTCTCCCCTTCTCAGTCACTCGTCTCTTCTCTCCTCTCTCTACCGGTCTCTCTCTCTCAAAACGGAGCCTTCCCAAACCGAATTTTCAGTTTCCTCTTTGCCCAGTCTTTCATTGAAAACCAAACTTATTTGCTCCTAACGTCACAGGTTCCTTTCTAGGTCAGTCCCATCCCTGCATTACACGGCCAATAATCAACCGCAGACCGGCACTAACAACAGTTACACACCCCGAAGTCCACAGTGAAGTTCGTATCCCCCCCCCCCCCCCCTCCCCCCCGCGCTTAGAATAAAAATATATTATCTTTCTTTTTCTTGTTCTCTTTTTTTTTTTAATAAAAAATAATAACTATCCTTCCACACTTGAGTCTGATTTTAAAGGGGAAAATAGAGAGGGTGGGCGGGGAAGGGAAGTATTCCGGGGTCATGGTTACAAAGAGGTGAACCGTGCGTTTGTGAATGGCGTTTAGATACGATGAAATCCTTTTGAAAGTGTGTGTGGACCTAAAACTGAATGGCTGAATTCTTTGTGTAAACGGGTTGTAGCCAAGGCCCCTTCATTCGTCCTGCTATAGGTGCTTGCACCACGATCAGTGGACCCTTTTGTGCCCATGTGACGCTGACTTTACAGAGACAATGTATGCAACACGAAACCTATTCTATGTGAAAGGAGTGCGTGCCGGAGTCCGCAGATAATCAGAAAAATTAAAGTAAGTGGGTCCTTGTTCCTCATTCCCGAAGCGTCTGGTATGTTTGCAATGATTTGTAAGCGACACAGCTACATATAGCTACACACACACCACACACCAACACACACAGCCAATCACACCCAAACACACACAACAAAGAAAGCAATTTGTTATTTGTCTCCTAAGGAATGTCCTATCTGGTAGTGTATAACGTGATGTCGTGTGGACATCGATGTTCTTCTGGGCGACCTAGCTTATTCAGGTTTTTTCCAGTTTCTCTTTATGTTTTCGAACATATCGGTTTTTGTTATTTTTTCTTTTTGAGGATCAAAACGTTTTCAACTCGCTAGTGTTTATTCCAAAAGCCGTACGAGGAGAGAAACAACAGTTAGGTAGGGCGGACGTGGCGTTTTGGTGTTCTTATATTTACCTATTGGTATCTGCTAATTGAAATCCTAGTGATATGATGGAGGAGCGATTTGGAAAAAGATTATAACGGCTGAGAGGGGCATTCATTGGGTGAATGCGTCTGCTCGTCGTGTGTGTGGATGCGTCGGGATCCAACGTGCGCGCCCCCCCTCCCATCGAGAATCATCATCTCTCGTCCCGACATCTACTCCATCATCATAAGAGAACTGGTGCGAACGCGCGTCGACGGTGAGTGTAAAGTACACACGGGTCTTAATTTCTGTGTCCGCTTCATTACCTTGACGGTTGGTTGTAGGCACTCGTGGCATTCGTACAGCAGTACGCCGCCGCTCAGTAACAGTTGTGCTGCAATCCGCACTGGGTGTGTGGGGCGGGTCTTGAAATTCGATTTCCCGTGTCGTGTTTGCCAAAGCTGCAAGACTTCACGCGGTAGGAGATGTTGTCTCATGTTGGTGCTAGCGCGCTCGCGCCTCCTGTACCCATGTTGCGTGGGTTGGGTGTGAGCCAGCTAAATCTGTGGCTTCCTGCAAAACGATTGCGGCTCATCTTCCACCTGTCTGCGGGCACTGGTTGCTGACCAATGTATCGTACTTCCGCGGTCAGAAAAAATGAGGGGTCGGCGTGGTCTTCCATAGGGTGGAACCTTTTTATTTATAGGCGGGGTTAGATGCAAACCCAGGACGCCCGAACAACATGTCGCATCGGCTTTCCATTATCCATGCAATAATTTGGATTTTTTTGTTATTTCTTGAAAATAAAAACGAACCTTTGGGACTACGACGAATCGTTAACCTAACCGACTCCAAGTTAAAAATTGATTTGTGATCACAAAATGTAGATATTCAGACAAAAAAACTAGAAATACACCCGTGTGCTTCGCTGAGTCTTCCTTCAACTGGTCCCTTTTCCGGCATCTTTTCATAGTCCTCCCTTTTCAATGGAATTTCCAGGCTCTTGTTCGGTTATTTGATTGGTTTGTACGTACTGTACAGATGTCAGAAGAAACACTAACACGGCGACTCCAAGACCTGCCCCTGGGGGATGTGGGGCCCGGGATGGTGTGCAATCAAAATGGGGGGATACTGGTAATAGGAAGCCAAATGGAGGGTGCGGACAAATTACAAAAGGCACTGTCTGTCTAACAGAAAACGGGA
>JADBJO010026373.1:20000-22604 GCA_016801955.1 Conus betulinus | reverse complement strand
CGGGGGTGTGTGGTGTGTGGGTGTGTGGTGTGTTTTCCACTTTAAGGACCAACAACGCTATAAATAAGCAAGCATACACCATGTCAAGTTGATACGCTGCAAGAAAACATTGACAGGCAACAAAACCCCCTCATCATGCTGAGCGTTTTTATGTCAACTGAATCTGCACAGTCTTTCTTAACGTTGACAATTTTCTGTATTTCTGTGTTGCACGGGCTTACTCTTCGTCACTACCTAACCCACAGGCAAAGAATTTGTCAATAGACCTGTCAGTAGACAATCTAATGGATTGTTTTAATCGAAAGCAACGTTTCAGTACGCGTGGCGACAACTATCAGGTTTTTTATTTCCAGGAAGTAGAAGTTAATGAAGCTACCAGCCTTGATCATTTTCACACGACTGGTTCCATTTGTAACTTCACCATGACCTCACTGACCCCGTGGCATTTGAATGTTTTGTTTGTATACGAAAACTGTTCACAAGAAAAACACCATAAATTTGAGATCCTTGATGATCGTGTGTATATGCGAATTGGTTGTGCAAACTGGATGTCTCCATTCTTTTCTTCCCATCACTTCACAAATATGTATGCTAATTTTGAGACAATAGTCCCGAACTCCACTCTTCCTTACTACGTTTATTTTAGAGACAGAGAAAATTTTGAATCGTTGATACAAACAAGAAAGGCGCCGTTTTACATGGGTAAATGATGAAAAGAAGACTCGTAAGGATTCAGATTTCTCTCTCTCCCCTGCCTCCCCTCCTCCCTCTCTCTCTCTCTCTCTCTCTCTCTCTCTCTCTCTCTCTCTCTCTCTCTCTCTCTCTCTCTCTCTCTCTCTTCGTGCGCGCGCATGTGTGTGTGTGTGTGTGTGTGTGTGTGTGTGTGTGTGTGTGTGTGTGTGTGTGTGTGTGTGTGTGTGTGTGTGTGTGTGTGTGTGTGTTGTGTGTGTTGTGTGTGTTGTGTGTGTGTGTGTGTGTGTGTGTGTGTGTGTGTGTGTGGTGTGTGTGTGTGTGAGAGTGTGAGAGAGAGAGAGAGAGAGAGAGAGAGAGAGAGAGAGAGAGAGAGAGAGAGAGAGAGAGAGAGAGAGAGAGAGAGAGAGAGAGAGATGTACAATATTTGTTGCTGATGTGGGCACGTCTTTTTCAAAAATGTTCATTTAGATTATCTCTGTTGCAGCCCGAGTTTGCTTTCACCTTTCGTCAGCTCTCAGGGTAAAGTCGCCGTTTTGTCGCCGGTCTTCCGGTTTGTCGCCAGCGACAAAACGGCCGACACAGGGGACAAAGAGGCTGGAAGGACGACAGAACGGCGGTTCAAACTATAGCCGCCATTCGTCGTCGATCCGCCGATGTGTGTGTCCGTTTGCTTTACGTTGATTTTCATGACATTTGGAGGATATCCATTATATTTTGCGTTGCAGGCTATAGTGTACATGTTCTTTTTGTTAATGTTATGTGGTTAGAAGTTTATGAGTTAAACGAGACTTTGCTTTAGTGAGATTTAAGAAAAACTGTATAAATGGTGGACAATATTCTTTCACCGTTTTAGGGCGAGTGACGTATAATTATTTTCACTATAGGCCCCCCTACAGATCTTTGAGTTGACCACCTCCATAGTGGTTAGGTTTTCTCCAACAGCTGTTGCTGCGTTATATGTTTCTTCAGTATGGATTACACAAAAGTTGTTGTACTTTTTATAGGAAAACTTAGTGGAGGCATGGACTGCAGCCTAAAGACAAATCCAGTACATTTGGTATGGATCAACGTTTCACAGCAAAGGGTTTAATAAAATCCTCCAAAAAGAACGGAGCCGATTTCAATTAAACGTGGTGAGGATATGAAATGTAACCCACCGACGGAGTCATTAAATTTTAATGGATTAGTATGGCGGGTTTAGATTTTCGGATGGCTCAGTAAGACATCAGCAAGATTACGCAAAAAAGAACCAATTCTAACTAAACTTGATGGAGAGATTATATCTGGGACAACAATGAATCCTTCAATTCTGTGTGGATCTGGACTCATAGCCGGATTTGTAGTCCGTTCAGAAATATTAATTCACACCACACACACACACACACACACACACACACACACACACACACACACACACACACACACACACACACACATTCCATTGGTTTTAATAAACCTTTGTGCCATGTAAACATTGAAGTGTAGAATTCGTTAAGCAGCCCATCTTCAGAAGCAACCCCTCTGATGCACATTTTAACGAAATTCAGTGAAAAGAATGGAATGTGTTCCCCCACTCCCACACTCCCACAAAACAAAACAAACAAACAAAAAACAACAACAACAACAAAAAAAACGAACCTGACCCCCTACCTTTGATCTGAATACTTAAGTGTGAATCCAAGACAATCGCAATTCAGCAACATGACGAGAACACTTTTGAACCAGTTTGAACGGAAATTTGAATAGGATGGAGTGTGCGCCAAGAAAGGATCTGTTACATTTGGAATAGATCCGTTGTGCGGATACGGATCCAACAGCAGTATTACGCAATTACTACCGATTCTGTTTCAACAAAAACCTGACGGAAACATGGAATATAAAATGCGGACGTATCTTGCGAGTTTTGGTGAA
>JADBJO010026373.1:0-15000 GCA_016801955.1 Conus betulinus | reverse complement strand
AAAGAAAGAAAGCGATATTACATATTGTTGTGTCATAGGGAGGAAACGGTTACGAAATCCCAATATTCATCATTAACTGAGGAATAGGCCTTGAATTAGAATACGTAAAATACCCGAAACTACTTTGGAAATCTTATTTGAATGCATTGTAATCTATTATGCGTTCCAATGTTTGTTAGTTGAATGTCTAAGCTAATCCTTGAGCACAATACCTTTTACCTGGTTGTAGGAAGAAACTCTTGGTAGAGTTTGACAGCAGAGGGACTTCAGAGAACACATACACCTCTGTGAAGTATTTCAGCCTGGACTCCTTACACCTTAAAAGGGCCGGCCGTATCCAGATCATGACTTCTAGATGTCCTTCTGCTGTCAGGCTTGTTTTCGTGGCGCCGCCTGGAATCGAACCCAGACTTCTGGATGGGTGGGTGACTCAAGACGTGCAAAGTGCTATCGGACACCTGCTGTATGCTGGGAAATTCAAGCCTTATGAATTTCGCTTTTTTTCCTCCTCGACCAGAGCCAGCTGGAATTCTTCTCAGCTGCCTCTGTCACTGCCTTCAAGGTTCTGGTCCTCTTCTTACCAGAAATCGCGAGCTGTTTCATGAGACATAGACTGATGAGCTCATATTTGAGAGAAGAGTGATTCTGGACCTTAGCCGAAACTACTGCCTACTCTGTTTCGTACTCACCCCCATGTGAGTGATTTGAGATATGGTTGATGAATTTCACTGAGTGATATCAGCTGGGCCTATCAGATGGGCCTATTTCCACCACACCATCACATAAGACTGGTAAGTTTGGGAACTGGTGTACATTCACCTCATTGGTGCCTCAGGACCATGTCCTAAATCGTTCACCTTGGAAATGATTTCGGAGTAGTTCTGGCTCAGGGCCAGAATCACTCCTCCCTCAAATTCAGACGTGAAATGCTTAGACTGATATGCTTTGTCGTTTGGGACACATAAACCATTTCGAAGGAAGGGAGTGATTTTCGAACAGAGAGGGAGGTAGTCCTGATTTGGGCACTTTGGACGCTTTGGGCACGTGCTCTTTCTCACTTGATGGGGAATGATTTCGACACTTTATTATGGGGGTCTGTTCTGGACTCTCTTCAACAAGATGGAAAATAAATTTGTGTGACTTATTTCCAATTGTCTCACTCCTTCCTCTCCTCCCTCTCGAACGCTCCCTCTGTGTGAATTTTGGCATGAGGATAATTGCTTTAGAACAGACATTAGATGATGGAAAGAGTACAGTGTGTCCCAACATTAGCAACGGGGCTAGCAGTCCTAAATAGAATCTTCATGTATCTATTTGTCTTTAAGTATACACTCGAATCATTCATTTCTTATGTCATCAGTCTCGTTGTTTATTCAAAATGACGTCGAAGGCTGACTAAGAGGAAAGAATTTGTAATATCCTTCTGTGTTGCTAGTCCCTAAAAAATAGTTATGTTATTGTTTTTTTTGTTTAGTTGTTTATCATCGAGCTAGGCAGCGAGTCAGATAGCTAGTTAGTTGCTTAGTTAGTTAATCAATTAGCTGGTTAGCTAGTCAGTCGGATACTTAGTCGGTTAGTTTAGCTGGGTAGTTATTTCCCTAGTTAGTTCGTAAGTCAGTCAGTCAATTCGTTCTTCGTTCGTTCGTTAGTTACTTCCCTAGTTATTTAGTTGTTTTTGTTTCCTTATTCTGCTCACTCAAAGACATGTCTGTACCAGATGTGCAAGTGTGCTTAATCTGGGTGCCAGATCTTGGTTTCCAAATCAATAGCCTCTGCAAGGCAGATATGAACATCACTATTCCTTCTGGCACCGTGATGATGCTCACGTTCCTCTACATCAGTCTCAGTAGTTTCCACCCTCTCAGACTGAGTGTATCGGGTCCTTCTGGCAGCAGCTGCTGATAGCAAACGCATTTGCAAGATATATAGAGGATCGAACAGTGCTTGTGGAGGAGGGAACCCTGCAGGTTACGGAATTTTGGAGTGATGCGTGGAGCCCATACCACCCCAGACCCTGCACTTCGTATGATTGTTACAATGTTTCAGGTGATTTATTTCAGTTTACTGTGTGTAACTTAGGAGAAATTCAATGTTCCCTAGTCTGTCAAAAGGCTTCCTTATTTTCTTCTACTTCCTAATTGTCTTTCTACTTCCTATCCCAAAATTTTGTTTTGTCTACTCCCAATCTCTCTCTCTCTCTCTCTCTCTCTCTCTCTCTCTCTCTCTCTCTCTCTCTCTCTCTTTCAGCTGGACACCCGACATCAACGGAACCAGGACATTCTTCGACTCTCTGTGACGTCATCTGAAGGAAGGTTCTGGCACCATCAAAAAGAAGGGATACAACCCCCATATAGTTCACCTCACTTATTCAGAATATATCTGCCACCAAGAATACCGGCTGGATAGACACAATGCTGTATTGTGCCTGCGGAAACGTTGGTCCAGCCACTCTGCCAGATTCCATGTAAAAAGACTGAGTGGGTGTGCGACTCTGCCACTCTTATTTACATTCTCTCTCAGAGAAGTTATCACAAAACACTCTTAAACAGGCCAGTCTCTACCACACCTGCCACATTCATCCATAAGGCCCGACAGATCTCCCCCACCACCGTATCTCCTACGATTACCATTACGGCACGGCCCCACTATCATACTCCTTCATCTGTTACTACCCCCTTTCTTCTCTCAGTCTCTGGTTGTCATTTTGCCACACTCTAACAAAGCATACGTAGGTATGGAACAGTGCGCTAGGGCACCTGTAATGCAGACAGTCGATATCCTGATCGTTGTTCTCGCGTGCGCTTCAAATTAAATATTTTACTTTCTCTTTTGCTTAGCCTATAAACTGAGAAAAGGTGGCTCTATTTGCAGTGAAAAAAAAGCAGGCGTTCTCTACCTTAGCTATTTTCTAAAACAGGCTTATGAGAATGGGAAACGTTCACAGGAAAGCGCAGCCCCGCACACCCACCCCCACCCCCCCCCCCCCTCCAGTTTTTATTTTATGGTTGTTGTTTTGCTCATTGGATTCGGATCGTAATATATACCAGATCTAACATATTCGAGCTATGGTTTACAAAATAATCCAGATTCTAATCAATTAAAATCAATGCATTTTTTTCTGTTTTAAAAAATCAGATAGTGGTGACACTGCCCAGTGTCATACTTCTGAGTTTAAAAAAAAAGTGAAAATAAAAATTGATCCACTGTTTCATTCCAATTTACTCTTAAACTAAACGGGCCCTTTCTCGGGCTAAGTTTTGTTGATCCATTGCGTCTCACAGAAATCGGTACAGCCGAATATGCGTGAAAAAAGGACACTACGGTGTTTCTTAACGGTCATTGACACTTAATTGCGCACACGTCAGCGCGAGCAAAGCCAATGAATTTATGTCTGTGCGTGGTGCGTTCGTGCATATGTGTGTGTGTGTGTGTGTGTGTGTGTGTGTGTGTGTGTGTGTGTGTAAGATGTGTTTGCTCTTGTTTGCTCTTTCCTCAGAGTTCCAGAGGGCCTGTGAAATTTCCCAGCGGAAAGTGGAACTGCTCCATGGACAACTGGAAAGGACTGCTTGGCCTTCAGCCTCACCTGGCCTGTAATCTCTTCGTGGAGTGCGCCGATGACAGGGATGAAGACAACTGTGGCTACACTAGATGTCATCAGGTCAGACTCTGAATGATAGTGAGAAAGAAAACTAAAGTGTGCTGGAATCATGTGCCCTTTCCGTATCGCTTCCTTTCCCGTAGGCCTAACGTTACTTTGAAATGGGCTGGCAAGAGGTGTGGGCTCTAGAAAGAACAGATGCAGGCAAGCACGCATGCATTTGATCTCAGGAAGGCAGCAGGCAGCACTGCTTGGACTGTATATAGGCATATATATATATATATATATATATATATATATATATATATATATATATATATATATATATAAATGAACAATAAATTCCAAGGATAAGTACCGAGCACCGTTCCAGCAACTTACAGAGCAGCTAGGTGTTGCAATGACTGCAAGAAATATGAATTATAAACAAAGCTTGCTCTTATGTCTCAGATTGTAGAAATAGGGGGGGTGGTAAGCCTTCATATCTGCAGTGGTAGATGATTCTGCCTATCTGACAGTATGTGCTGAGTGGGTGAATGGGGAATAAATAAATGCTTCTCAAAATGAACTTTCAGCAAGCTTATAGTCTCCAAAGAGGGAGACCATCTCCAATGGGGAGAAAGCTCACTAACATAACTCCTGGTCAGATACCGGTATTTCGAAACCTGATTGTTTCTCCTCAGTGACCGCGGAAAGTGGTAATTTGACTCCTCTGCCTTTTCGGTTTTAAAAAAGAATGCTATACCAGAAAAGGCTGGTGTGCAATACCATATTATGTTTGTTGAGTTTTTTTCAAAAAACTAACTAAAGGTGCCACCTAAGAAGCAAAAGAAAATCATGAAAGAGCAAAACAAGCTACATTTTCTTGTGAAAAGTAGAAAATATAAAAAGATAACCTCTTAAGACACAAGTGCTGAGGGCCAGTTCTTGGAATGAATCCGCAAGGGACTAATTACAATGAAACAATAATTTCCAAGGATAAGTACCGAGCACCGTGAGCAGCTAGGTGTTGCAATGACTGCAAGAAATATTGAATTATAAACAAACAAGCACATACTGTCAGATAGGCAGAATCATCTACCACTGCAGATATGAAGGCTTACCACCCCCCCCTATTTCTACAATCTGAGACATAAGAGCAAGCTTTGTTTATAATTCAATATATATATATATATATACATATGTATATATATATATATATATATATATATATATATATATATATATATATATATATATATATATTAAAAGAAACACAACGCACTTAATGTCATAATATTTTGCCAAATTTTCGGCCGTGCGGCCTTCTTCTGGGGCTTGTTTATTGACAAGGTAAGAACGTCATAACTATTGACGCATTGAACAAAGTTGTCATAGCTATGACGTCAGTGTTTCTGCCATTTATTAGTTTATATATATATATATATATATATATATATATATATATATATATATATATATATATATATATATAAAAACTAATAAATCCAAGGATAAGTACCAAGCACCATTCCAGCAACTTACAGAGCAGCCTGGTGTTGCAATGACTGCAAGAAATATTGAATTATAAACAAAGCTTGCTCTTATGTCTTAGATTGGAGAAATAGAGGGGTGATAAACCTTCATATCTGCAGTGGTAGATGATTCTGCCTAACTGACAGTATGTGCTTTGAGTGGGTGAATGTGGAATAATAAATGCTTCTCAAAATGAACCTTCAGCAAGCTTATAGTCTCCAAAGCGGGAGACAGTCTGTCTGCCTCATACTGTGCAACAGTCTGTCTGCCTCATACTGTGCAACAGTCTGTCTGCCTCATACTGTACAACAGTCTGTCTGCCTCATACTGTACAGCAGTCTGTCTGCCTCATACTGTACAACAGTCTGTCTGCCTCATACTGTGCAACAGTCTGTCTGCCTCATACTGTACAACAGTCTGTCTGCCTCATACTGTCATACTGTATACAGTCTACAGTCTGTCTGCCTCATACTGTACAACAGTCTGTCTGCCTCATACTGTGCAACAGTCTGTCTGCCTCATACTGTACAACAGTCTGTCTGCCTCATACTGTGCAACAGTCTGTCTGCCTCACACTGTACAACAGTCTGTCTGCCTCACACTGTGCAACAGTCTGTCTGCCTCACACTGTACAACAGTCTGTCTGCTTCACACTGTACAGCAGTCTGTCTGCCTCACACTGTACAACAGTCTGTCTGCCTCACACTGTACAACAGTCTGTCTGCTTCACACTGTATAGACGTGATTTTTTTTTTTTTGCCTCCTCACATCTTCGTGGGGCTTTACACTCTCTACAGGATAAGTGTATCTACCTTACACTGTACGCTATACAGTAGTGAGTCCGTTTCACACTCATCTGATTCTCTTTGTGTTAACGTTGCCAGAAGAAAGTAAGTATGCAGCTCAATACAACTTTTTTGTCATTTCAACATTAAAGCGTCTGCACCCATACACTCCTATGAACTTAAGGCAGTCACCAGTGCAGTGCCCAAGCACTCTACGAGGGGGTGCCTCTGTAAATCACCAAAGACTGAAGAAAATACAGAGATTCTGTAAGCTGATATTATTGACTTAAAAATGGACATAACATATAAAACATCACGTCATGAACTTTTTGTTAAAACAAACAAACAAGCAAACAAAACGGCATCACCCGTAACTAAAACGTTGATGATACACATTTCAAGAAATTTTATATTTCAAGAAAGTTTTATATGTTATGTCCATTTTTAAGTCAATAATATCAGCTTACAGAATCTCTGTATTTTCTTCAGTCTTTGGTGATTTACAGAGGCACCCCCTCGTAGAGTTGATGATACACATTTCAAGAAATCTAGCCCTAACACTCGAATCTTGATCAACTAAAGCTGAAGGCAGTGTGTCCGTTGTATGAAAGTTCCTGGAAACATGTAGGCCTTTTGATCCAATACTTCAGAACCTATGCTTACCATGAACAATCCTTGCCCTGTCCACTTTCTTGAGGCACTTCATTTTCACTCACCGGGTACTCACAACCACAACACAGTGCATACGTGCGTGCGAGCGTGCACACACACACACACACACACACACACACACACACACACACACACACACACACACACACACACACACACACATATATATATATATATATATATATATATATATATATATATATATATATATATATATATATATATATATATGCTGAACAATTAAGTAGTGGGGGAAAACAAGTGCAGGTTAACAATTCTTCCATCATTATAGTAATGATTTGGCAAAGATTAGAAATTGAGAGGAAAAAAAAAAATTGAAGATGATATAAATTGGAAAATGTATATCATAAATATGAAAACCCCTTCACTAGCTGCATGAGGAACTATCGCAATCCCTCCCGAAGATATATATATATATATATATATATATATATATATATATATATATATATATATATATATATATATATATATATATATATATATATATATATATATATGTGTGTGTGTGTGTGTGTGTGTGTGTGTGTGTGTGTGTGTGTGTGTGTGTGTGTGAAAATTGTGGAGAGAGATGTTTATTCGTGTGTTTTTTTTTTCCAAGGGGCTGGAGAACTGACAAAATGAGTGTAGGTCTGTAGTTCGATGGCTCAGAATTGTCTCCAGACTGTAAAATGGTATCACTTTGCAACTTTAACCTGCGATAAGAAATGACATTTATCAATCATAAATTGTAAATGTAGGTTAGATTTCACATGTAACTTGTCCGTGACTTCCTGTCTGCTTTAAACGACATAAAGTTAGGTAAACATCACTAACATAGTTGGAACCGATGGAGCTGAGCGATTATTCCTAGCATTGCAAAAGTTTTCTACTTTTTGATATATTCACTTGACAGTGTTTTTTTTTTTTTTTTTCTTTTTTTACAATGTGTTTTGCAATTGTTGTAAACTGATTGTTGTTTTAATTCAGTATTATGCTGGTTGCAGGGTCTGACCAAGAAGTTCACTCACATAGTTTTCTATATTTACTTTGAATTTTGTTTAAGTTCATGAAAACGTTTCTGCTTCTTTACTTTTTTTTTTTATTTTTTTTTTCTTCCCTCCCCCCCCCCCCCCCCCCCCCCCCCCCCCCCCCCTTTCTTTTTTCGCTGCTTGTGTGCATGAATTGACCTTAATACGTTGTGTTTTAAATCTCTCTGATTGTCCTTCTGTTCCAAGCAGATCATCGCGTAAGAAACAAACCGCTTGTGTTTCATCAGACATCCACTTTGACAGATCACTGTGTCTTAATCAACGCGTTTTGAATGGCGAATGCTTATCATGAACACGATTAAACGGGTGTGACCAGAATTCTACAGCTTTCTCTGGACCACTGCAATTGTAAACATTTATGAGAGGGGAATTCATGAGGTCAATAAGAAAGTTATGTTCGTAGAATTGTCCGAAAGATCTGTAAGTGACATGTTTGTGGCCGGTTTCGGGAATGTTGATTCCATTTCTTTTCCACGTAAGTGGTCGCTGTATCCACACAAAGCACGAATTTGGCAATGAGGTTGTGTGGTTTTAGAGAGAGAGATAGGTGTAGCCAATTAGTGCTTTACTAAATCAGAGGGTAGGGTTAGAGGACCAAAACTGTTCATTTCATTCATTCATGTATTCATTTATACAGTTCATCATTCATTTACTTAGGGAGGGCGTGTGTGAATTGAATTACACCTTTGCCCTTGATCTCGTTTTTGTGTATTTACTTACTTCTCCTTCCCCCCCCCCCCTCTCTCTCTCTCTCTCTCTCTCTCTCTCTCTCTCTCTCTCTCTCTCTCTCTCTCTCTCTCTCTCTCTCTCTCTCTCTCTCTCATCTCTCTCCATGTGTGCAGAATTTTTGTATGACGTGTTAAAAGAAGAGATGCATTTAATCATTTACGGGAAAGGCTGTCCAAACTGCTTCTTATCAGAAACACGTTTTGTAAAGAAACTGGAGAACCAAAAAGGAGCATAATAAGGAAATGAATGTTATTTTGTTTTTTATTTGCAGTTTACAGATAATAATAATAATAATAATAATAATAATAATAATAATAATATAATAATAATAAATAATAATAATGAATACTTATATAGCGCCTATTCTCGGCAAGAGACCAAGCTCTAAGCGCTTTACAATCCACACTCGTTTACACAACGGGCTGCCTACCTGGGTAGTGTCGACTGAAGAGCTGCCAGCTGGCGCTTCATTCAGTCGTTTCCCGTGTCATCCACTCAATATCGTTCAATATCGCTCACTCAGTTTCCTTACTTCCTCCATTCTTTCAATCTATCACGCAGGGTGCATGCTATGTGTAACGTGTCATCCATACCAACGGCCAAACTGGCCTTCTCTTCCGAAAGTTGGTGATGGGATTTTACGTGTGTGCAAGATGTTATGCGTGCGTTCACACACGGAACCTCGGTTTATAGTCTCATTCGAAGGGCTGTATGGGGAATGGAGTCAGAAACAATGTTAACTCCGAGGGGAAAAATCCCCCTGTACCGAAATTCGAACCCGTAACCTCAGGATCACGAGTCCGGCGCTCTACCAACTGAGCTATGTTGGTATTTAATTCAAGAATCATTTTGATTTCAAAGTCGAAGGCATTCTTTTAGATCCATTGGACAATTGTCTCACTCTGGTTATCATAATCAAGTTATGAAACTTGTCAATATACACGGACCTAATAGAGATTATCCATTTTCTTTAATCAGTGCTCCATAATGAATCACAAAGCCTCCAAAATTTGAATAGTACTGTAACAATAAGGATCTTATTTCTTGATACATATTTCAATCACCACAACTACCATCACATAAGCAGTCAAATGGCAAAAGACAGAGTTATACAGTCAAAGGACTTTAGAATTAGTTAATATACGGAGCGAAATGTACTCAGATCTAAAACGAATTATCTTGAGTAGATCAAACCCTCCTCAATAAATCAGACTTTGTTTTTTCATTGTCTCTGACAGTACTTATCTGTTATCATTTCATCAACACCATCCCCTCCCACCACACACACACACAAACACACATAAATTGCAAAAGCATAATAAGTTACAGGACAAAGTAAACTCACCATAATAAGTTTAACTTCGTGGCATCAGATCTGAAATTACTGACATCCTATGAAATCTTTCTGGAATACCCAACGATAAATTCATCGGATACACTATAGCACTTACTGAAAATTAATTTCCGCACAGCAAGAGAAAGATGGGACGACGTCATCAACGTGAGTTCTTGCACCGCGTGATTAAGGAATTGTGCTGATACGTGTGTCTGCTGATTCTTGTGAGTATGGTCTTTTTTTTCTATAATATGTGTTTTTATTTTCTGTAGGAATTGTTTTTCAATGTACGTTGCATATGATACTTTACTTTTGATGTTTGATGATGAATGTATTGGTAATAACCGATTTTAATTGGACGAATTTGCATTGTGTATGTTTATGTATGGTATGCAAATTCACCCAGGTGCTCAAAGACATAGGAAAGGAATATTTGAGACTACTACTTTCCATTTCTATTTCACGGAGATCTAGCGTAATTTTTTTTTTTTTTTTTTTCAATTTTTGTATGTGTGGTAGTGAGTGTTTTTTTTTTTTTTTTTATTCTTGTTTCCTGTCCTTTTAGAGAGAGAGAGAGAGAGAGAGAGAGAGAGAGAGAGAGAGAGAGAGAGAGAGAGAGAGGTGGTGCGAGCACTAGCTTATAGGTACTCATCATATTTGCTATGTGTTTCAGCTGTTCCAATCATGGCTGGAAGAAATAAAGGCGTGTCTGGTCGATACACTCAGGACGCTCTACAACAAGCACTGAATGTCATTGTCAACCGAGGTCTGAGCTATGGTGCTGCCTCAAAAGAGTTTGGAGCGCCGAAAAGTAGTACACTGAAAGATTGCGCTAAAGGAAGATCAAGGCTGGGTCTTGAAAAAAAAAAAAAAAAAAAAAAAAAAAAAAAAAAAAAAAAAAAGCTGACGAAGTAACAGCATTCCCAGTGAAATTGAGAAAGGACAAAATTTATTGATGCTGCCAATGCGAGGTTTCCACTGACAAAAAACAGTTCCTCGTGAAAGTAGGCTTACTGGCTCAAAAGCTCAATCTCCAATGCAGTTCAAGAACATCAGATCCCATCAGAAGAGTACTGGCGCTCTGAAAAGAAGGCGCCCCAAACTGACGATTCGTAGCCCAGAGACGTGCGGTACAATCAGATGCGGGATGAATCCCACCCTCCTGAATAGTTACTTCGATGACCGGAAAAACTTCATAACCAAGCATGAATCGACTCCAGGCCCCACGTTATGGAAACGCTGACGAAACTGGGCTGCCATTTCCCCTGCTGCAGCCAAAATGATCGCAACACGTGGAGAATAGTGGGTGTATGGGCAGCAAACTGCGAGCGAGTGTGACAGCCCCTGTATGCATCAGCTCCGATGACAGGTCCATGCCGACCCTTTTCGTGGTAAAGGGAAGACCATGCGATCAGTCCAATCCTTCACCACCCATGATGCTCCAAAAGGAACCGTGTGGACCTTTCAACCAATGGATGGATGGAAAACGCTCTGGGACTAGAATGGTTACAGGACATATTTTCTAAGCACTGCAGCCCAGTTTGTCCACAAATGCTGATCATGGACTCACACGGGACAGGGTTGTCTTCGAATCTTTCAAAAAAAAGCCTACAGACGCAAGTGCAAAGAATCTATGTCATCACACCCAAAGTGTACAGTAAACAAAATTACATGACCAATGAATAATTCGACAGGTGATGGCTCCTGAACTATGTCAGAAGACCTTCCAGGCTACAGGCATACTCCCCCACATCACGGATAAAACCTGGATTACCCCTGAGGCGTTTACCTCACCAGCTGCCATGGACCGAATCCAGCCGCCTGCAACGGATCCTCAAACAAGGCCTACACGCAGCACTGCAGCAGTCAGAGCCGCGACGTCTGTTCTCTGGCTGAGGAGCAGGCTGATATTGTGCAGTAGAGCAGCATGGACACTGAAGCCTCCATCAGCATGGACCACAGAAGCCTCCGCCAGCACAGACACAGAATTCTCCATCAGCAGGGACTCAGAAGCCTCTATCAGCACGGACACAGAAGCCTCCATCAGCATGGACACAGAATTCTCCATCAGCACAGACACAGAAGCCTTCATAAGCACAGACACAGAAGCCTCTATGCCTGTATCAGCATGGACACAGAATACTTCATCAGCACAGACACAGAAGCCCTCCATCAGCATAGACATAGAATTCTCCGTCAGTACGGACATAGAAGTCTCTATCAGCATGGACACAGAAGCCTTCATCAGCACGGACACAGAAGCCTTCATTAGCACGGACACAGAAACCTCCATCAGCACAAACACAGAAGTCTCTATCAGCATGGACATAGAAGCCTCTATCAGCATGGACATAGAAGCATCTATCAGCAGGGACACAGAAACCTCCATCAGCATGGACACAGAAGCCTCCATCAACATGGACACAGAAGTCCTCATCAGCACAGACACAGTAGCTTCATCAGCATGGACACAGAAGCTTCTATCAGCATGGACACAGAAGCCTCCATTAGCACGGACACAGAAGCCTCTATTAGCATGGACATAGAAGCCTCCATTAGCACAGACACAGAAGCCTCCATCAACATGGACACATGAGTCTCCATCAACATCGACATAGAAGCCTCCATGAACATGGACACAGAAGTCTCCATCAGCATAGACACAGAGAGCCTCCATCAGCATGGACATAGAGGCCTCTATCAGCATGGACACAGGAGCCTCCATCAACATCGACATAGAAGCCTCCATCAACATGGAAACAGAAGTCTCCATCAGCACAGACACAGAAGCCTCCATCAACATGGATACAGAACAGAAGTTCATCAGCATGCACACAGAAGTCTCCATCAGCACAGACACAGAAGCCTTCATCAGCTTGGACAGTGAAGCCTCTATCAGCATGGACATTGTGGCTGAGACCCCTATTTCAGCAGATGACCTTTTCACTCTGCCGATTAGGGCAGAGGAGGTGGGATGAATGCAGGGACTTTTGATCGAGGTTGAAGGTTGTGACCCCCATCTGCTTTGACCTCAAGACATTTGTGAACTCCTATTCGTTCACTGCAGTCTAAAACCTTGGCCCGAGACGCCCAACGAAGAGCGAAGCCAGTAAAAAAAAAAAAACAAACAATAGCACAAAACAAAACAAAACAAAAAAAAGGGACAGTGTGCAGTCATCAGCTACTGACAAGCGACAAAGTATATAGAGCAAACGTTGCCAAGAGAGAAGAAAAAGGAAAAGAGAGAAAGAGAAAAGCAGGCCAGGAAACAGAAAACAGAGAAGAGAGGCAGGTTAAGAACCTCGAAGATGCTCCTTGCCCCTGCTTCCAACCGTGCTTCCACCCTTGCTTTCCACCCCTGTTTCCATCCCTGCTTCCATCCCTACTTCCACCCCTGTTTCCATCCATGCTTCCATCCCTACTTCCATCCCTACTCCAATCCCTCCCTGCTTCCATCCCACTCCAATCCCTGCTTCCATCCCTCCTCCCATCCCTACTTCTACTCATGCTTTCACCCCTGCTTCCACCCTACTTCCACCCCTGTTCCCACCCTTGCACCCATACCTGCTTCCGTCCCTTCTTCCATCCCTGCTTCCATCCCTGCTTCCATCCCTGCTTCCATCCCTGGTCCCAACCCTGCTCCCATCCCTGCTTCCATTGCTGTTTCCACCCTACTTCCACCCTTGTTCCCACCCTTGCATCCATTCCTGCTTCCATTACTGCTTCCATCCCTGTTTCCCCCCCCTTTCCAACCATGCTTCCAGCCCTGCACCCATGTCTACTTCCCTGCTCCCATCTCCCATCCCACTTCCACCCCCATGCTACCATCCCTGCTACCATACCTGTTTCCCATCCCTGCTTCAATCCCTGCTCCCATCCCTGCTTCCATCCCTTCTTCATCCCAGCTTCCAGACCTGCTTCCTCCATCCCTGCTTCCATCCCTGCCTTCCATCCCTGCTCCATCCCCCTGCTCCATCCCTGCTCCCATCCCTGCGTCCATCCTTGCTTCCATCCGTGCTTCCATCCCTGCTTCCATCCCTGCTTCCATCCCTGCTCCATCCCTGCCCCATCCTGCTCCCATCCCTGCTCCCATCCCTGCGTCCATCCTTGCTTCCATCCGTGCTTCCATCCCTGCTTCCATCCCTGTTTCCATCCCTGCTTTCCATCCCTGCTTCACATCCCTGCTCTCCCTGCCACACCCCGCCCCCATTCCTGCTTCCATCCCTGCTTCCATCCCTACTTCCATTCCTGCTTCCATCCCTGTTTCCATTCCTGCTTCCATCCCTGTTCCATCTCTGCACCTATGCACCCCATCCCTGCTCCCATCCATGCTTCCATCCCTGCTTCCACCCCAGCTCATATCCCTGCCCATCCCTGCTTCCATTCCTGCTTCCATGCATTCTGCCATCCCTGCTTCAATCCCTGCAGCCATCCCTGCTTCCATTCCTGACTCCATCCCTGTTCCCATGCCTGTTTCCATCCTGCATCCATTCCTGTTTCAATCCCTGCTTCCATTTCTGCTTCCATCCCTGCTCCCATGCTTGCTTCCATCCCTGGTTCCATCCCGGCTTCCATCCCTGCTCCCATACCTGCTTCCATGTCTGCTTCCATCCCAGCTTCCACACCTGCTCAAATCCTACTTCCATCCCTGCTCCCATCTCTGTTTCCATCCCAACTTCCACCCTTCTTCCATCCCTGCTTCCATCCCTGCTCAAATCTTACTTCCATCCCCCTGCTCCCATCCCAGCTTCCACCCCTGCCTCCACACCTGCTTCCATCCCTGCTCAAATCCTACTTCCATCCCTGCTCCCATCTCTGCTTCCATCTCTGCTCACATCCCTGCTTCCACACCTGCTTCCATCCCTACTCACACATCCATGCTTCCATCCCTGCTTCCATATATGCATCCATCCCTGCTTCCATCCCTGCTTCCATCCTTGCTTCCATTCTCTGCTTCCATCCCTGCTTCCATTCCTGCTCACATCCCTGCTTTCCCACCCCTGCTTCCAGCTTTGCTTCAATCCCTGCCCACATCCCTGCTCACATCCCTGCTTCCATCCCTACTTCCATCCCTTTTTTCCATCCCTGCCCACATCCCTGCTCACATCCCTGCTTCCATCCCTGTTTCCAGCCTTGCTTCCATCCCTGCTTCCATCCTTGCTTCCATCCTGCTCACATCCCTGCTTCAAGCCTTGTTTCCAGCCTTGTTTCCAGCCTTGTTTCCAGCCCTACTTCCAGCTTGTTTCCAACTCTGCTCCCATCCCTGTTCCCATCCCTGCTTCCATCCCTGCTCCCATCCCTGCTCCCATCCCT